>JBAMJV010014155.1:0-23213 GCA_037951105.1 Echinarachnius parma
TATTCTTGTGAAACCCGATGCTGATTTTTCTTTGAAGGGAATAGTAGCCGTCTATAAGTATATATAGTATATGTATTGCATAATAAATGATCAGATACCTCCCACATCCATTCTACCCCCCCCCCCCCCCCCCCCCCCGCCCCCAGACGTCTTCTCTGGTATAGTACAAATGTAGTAGCTTCCACTGATTCACGACTGGCATAATACAATAATCTTACCGCAAGATGGCGAGGATGTATAATCGTGTACGGAGCGAATGAGCAAAAGAGTGACCATTGTCGATGGTCAGTGAGCTATGCAAACAAACTCCGTTACGGTGGGGGTGATTAAGAAGACTCCGTTTGCTTAATACAATGCACAGCCTTCTGCCTGAGTGTTATGAGGGCAGCTAAATTGAAGTTGTCGCATTTTGTCGTCGATGCACTTACAAACATAATGCCAATCGGCAATAGTGATCATAACCATACCATCCGCGTAATATAAATATTGATATTTATCAAAACCTTGGTAGTTTCGCAACGTGTTATATCTAAAATGGTTTCTCAATATATTATTTGTTGTATCTACTCCAATTTATATTCTTACAAATAATTTTACGGCGAAAAATCGTTAGTCAATGCTCGGCGCCTTAAATAGGCAATGCCGCATTGCTGACTTTCCCTTTTCTTCGATCTGGAGGACGACCACGGGGCGGGAGCGACTCGGGAATGCCTTATTGTCCTCCGCAAAACGTATATCCTTCGATCCCGACGGTCGGGGAGTCGCCGAATTCTCGGGGTGAGGATATCTCGAGTGGGACACATTTGGGGGGTTGAAGCTACCCGTATTAATATAATAGAAGAAGATAGATGATCCTCTCGACAAACCGGTTGCTAATGGCAACGCCTGTCGCTTCGCGAACACAAACACAGCCAGCGCGGTGCACGACTCCTTTCTCGCTATAATTACCCGAAGGTCCGCGTTTAACCCCCTCGACACCGCGACACGTTCAACATGCGAAAGACTTGGGCATTATGACCCACCCATACGCCGCTTCAACATGATCAACACTTCGGTACCTAGACAGTTAATTAGTTGCACTCAGTTTTCTTCATTAATTTCTGCTGCATCATTCACCAAATCATGTTGAGAGGTTGACTGATCGGTGTTGGCTGTGTGCATGCCCTCATAAATGATAATTATACAGTACAGTATTACGACATACATTGTTCAGTACTTCAGTGTGCATATTTATTATTGAAATAAATAGAACAAGAAGTAATATTATTACTGTGAGCACGTTATTCTCGAATAGATTATACCGGAAATTGTATTATGAGAAACCGAAAGGAAGAAAGCATTGTGACTATTTTTAATCAACTTTATTTTGTTCATATTTTGTTTGGTATACTATTATATGGAATTAATGGAAAAAGAGAGAGCAATTTTTACATTATATTCTGAATAATTCTTTATCATTTTCAGTTAATCTAATTTCGTTCATTTCTTGCCAAGCCTATGAAAAAAAAACTTCTTGCAACATAATTACATTTATTTGGAAGATGAACCAGACATGCAGTTGTCTATTATTTTGAATTCATATGAAACATTTTTAGTAGAAAAGCTATATCAACCTGTTTGCATGTTTTTAGTTTAAAATATTCAACTTGATGTTATTCGATGATACAGTGGCTTTAAAGGGAGAGATCCTCTTTTACAAGCCAAAATTCAAAAGTTGCGAGGTTATTGTCTTATATGAAAGGAAATGTCATTTAATAGCATGCCTGAAAAAATTAGGGCTTGAAATCTCTTTTTCGTGGAGTTATAGACCTAAAACTGAATAAACTGAGGGACGTCGGTTAATTAGGTACATACGTAGTTTCGGCCGGTCAGTAAGTTCGTACACAGATTTCACGGAGTGCCAGATCGGTATGCATGACCCCTACGTGACCCGCGCTAGCTACGTGACCCGCGCATAAGTACTAATGTGTGAGCGTTTACCAAGCAAAATACCCAAACATCGCTTAAACTGACTACATGTAATTATATGTTCTTTCTTTTTGAGATCTTTTTCCGTGACATACGTTAACAAATGTCGGCTTCACAATACCTTTACGAGAATTAGTACTATATTGTTGTAATATTATGCTAAATCAGTTGAACTCCTTTATTGACCGATATAGAGTTTAAATGGAGGGACGCATTCGTTTTTCATTCGTAGAATCCAAATTAGAGGACTGTTCGCTCTGATTTTTTTTTTTGCGTGTTACATTGATCCCCATCCGTCAACTGAAAGCTGTTCAGACGTTTTGTAAAAGTGGACCTGTCCCTTTAAGATGTGATATGACATCGCGAGAAATCTGAAGGTCAATAACAAGCGACCATGTTATATATATTGATGTACGTATATGCATCTGATGGAATTGATGAGGTTCAATTTTTTCAAAAGAGAAAATGTCGATTATTCGTTTGGAAAAAGGGAAGAACAGTAACAAACATGCAGTGTTTGATGGCACAATTTCAATCGAATCGTCGCAGTTGCTCGCATGAAAGGAGCAAAAAGAAGATGTGACGCTAAACTATTTATACATTTTGTCGACACTTCTCCACTCGCCCCTCCTCGGATGTAATTTCGTTAAAAACTTAAAAATCGGGCAAGTTACAATGATATAATTGAACACATGTTAGCATATTTTCTCTTATACATTCACAAGCATCTCTTGGTTTGAAAGAGAGGGAGAGAGAGAAAACATGAAAGACATTTATTATGTAATTCTGTTATCGTCACCCTTTAATTTAAAAAAACAGGTTTGGTATATAATATCGCTTAAAGCTAAAGAAAAGAAAATCGGCATTGTTATAATTGGAACAAGAGAAAGACCGAAAGGAAAAACAAAGAAGAAATAAAAAAAATAAAAAACTTTCATCACACTGTCACTCGAGCCTTTTACAGTAAAATGTCGACGTTTAAAATGAAATAAAAAATAATACAAAAACGAAAATGACAAGAAAAGGACATTGTTCGAAGAAAACTGAAATAATGATGTTTTCGACCCACATTCACTCGAACCTTTACTATATAGAACACAATTACGTAAAATAGAAAGAAAAAATAACAACGCGTAATTTGTTTTGAATTAATTTAGTACACTTTTTACTCGAACTTTCGCAGACATAATCTGCGAACACCGACTCAGGCGAGTCGTATGACATTGTCATGATTCTAGAGAGTCGAGATGCAAGACACTAGGACCCTGGGAGAGAGAGTAATTTGCGGATTGTGTATGAAATCAAGTACTACTAGTAGTAGTTGAGTCACCACGGTACAAGCATAACATGACATCATACCAGGCTCCACTCACACGGATGTCAAGTTGGGCGCCGATTTGTTTCCCCGATCGACTATTTAAGCATTCGGGAGAACCTCTTCTCTCCACCATAGTCGCCCAAGAAGTAAGAACTTCGGGGAGTGGGGGTGTGGGGGGGGGGGGGGGGGGGGGGGGGGGCTCGGGCCTATCTTGCGCACCTTCTGACATTCCTGGGAAGCATACTAGCAAAGACTACTAGGGTTGCCATGAGCCAAGTGTACCCATTTATAATCCTGGGATGAGAGAATCAATGCGGATTGAGCAGTGTCTTGCTGGAGAGCATCAAATAATGTCAAGGAATCGATCGGTCACCATCTCGTAACCTCTTGATTAAACATGTAGAAGGCAAACAATTATTATATACGTCCTCCCAACTCCATGCCAAAACATCTTCACTTTCGTGTGAGAGGGGCCAACGTGTGTATAAATGCCGTGAGCATGAGTGATGCCTTTCGCCTGCATCCGTTACCTACCTGCCGCGTACGTCAGAGCTGCAGCATACAGTATAAGAACATGAGCTGTCATTATGCGCGTAAATTATGGATGAAGCATGCATTGCGCGTCCGCCGCTGGGAAACTAACACTTTTTACTACACGCTGCTCCGAAATTAGAGCGAGGCCGCGAACGCGAAACCGCAACCTGATCGAACAGGTAGTAGTAATGCTGAAAAGAAGAAAAAGTAAAAAGGTTGTGAAACAGCCAAACGGGGCATTTTCCCGCCATTTGTGCTGCTCGACTCCGTGGCGTGCAGTTGTTCGCTGGCATCCTCCATGCATCCGCTTGGAGAATCAGACACCTGCTCGTGCACTGCATCATGAGCGTATAGCTTATTAAACCTCCTTTCAGCAGGGAGTTTGATTAGTGCATGCTCCTTAAACAACCAGCTAGAAGTTGTGTCCAAAGATATTGGTGGCATTTGAGCTAATTCCTTGATCTGCTTGGTAGAGCTCAGATTGCAGACTGATCTTTAGGACTTTCAATAATTATTGTCAGGAGGCTGCCATTTTTTGTTTTACAATCAGCATCAGCATCTCTGGCGGGGAGAGACTATATACACTGACTATAATATTCATGCACAATCCGTCGTCTTGATTAATTTCTCATAGTTTTCCTCCGCATGCATGGTCATCGTCACAGAGAGCTTTCGTCCATCAAATTGTATTTAATCGTATTGTTCAACATTATAAAGACTGCGTCGTTTTGCATCAAAAGATTTAATACCTAACGTGGAAACAAAATGGCGCCAACATTTTGGCCGACGATCCTGGTTACCTGCCTTCTGACCTCCAACCTGGTATTACAGACGAGGGGAAGTAAGTCATTTCTTTCTTTTGCTGCTTTAATTTGTCGTAATCTGTTTTAATTTCCAACAATACACACACAACATTACAATACAGTACATGAACACGATACAAAATTTAAAAAAAAATTTCTTTTAAAGCGGTCTTGAATAATGTTGCATTATTTTTTTTTCTGTTGCTTATTAAAAAGTCCGTACGGGCTTTTGTATTGTGTGTCGTTTTGGTCATTAGCTCAATGTGTAAAAAGGGTGATTTTTGGATGCTCCTCAGCGGACTTGAACAATAAGATCGTTTTAAATATGTTTATTACAATATTATTAGTTGAAATGTTTAGTTAACATTCTCTATATAGTCGATACAATTTGCTTTCATTTATAGCCTATACCATTATACTGTTCACCATTTTGCTCAAAAATATTTTGCAACAAATTTTGAGGCCGTAACGAAATATTTCTTCTTAATTACTTTCAACCACGCGTCAAAAAAAAAACAGATTTTTGTCTAAATAATTTGTCTCTTTTCTAAAAATGTTGTTACTAAATACTAGCCCTAAATCACCCTCGTTTTGAACCATGAATCATGTTTAATTGTGTCACTTGTTACAGATATGTAACGAAATCTTTCCACTAAATTACTTTCCACTAAAATCACGTGTCGTTTTTGAAAAAAAAAAAGTCTAATTAACGAACTTCTCACTGTTGATGTTTTAAGATATACTTTCACTACATTGCTCTTACTCAGTGTAAAAAAGGTGTTTGGTCTAATTAATTTCCCCCTTTTTGTTGATGTCTTACACAAATAGTTTTACTAAATTACTCTTACCCACGTGTCGAAACAAAAATACAAGCAGATTGTCCAACTAATTTCTCATTTTTGTTGATAATTGTACAAAAACAAATCAATACTTTCACTTCATTGCTCTTAACCATGTCGTGTTTTTTTTAAAGCTGTTTTAGTGTAACTTATTTCTCCCTTTTTGTTGATGTTGTACAAAATACTCTTACTGAATTGCTCTTGCCCAGTGTATAAACAAACACAAAATATATTTGTCTATTTTCCTTTTTTGTTGATGTTTTACAAATACTTTCTCCGCATTTGACATTATACAGTTGTTAACTGGTGGTGGAGGGAAAAGCACGGAATGTTCCACTCCCAAGGGATTTTAAATGCTATTGAGGGAAGAGTAAATAAGTCCCGAGACGTAGTCGAGGGACTTATTTTCTTCACGAAATAGCATTTAAAATCCCGAGGGGAACATTCCATGATTTTCCCGACAGCAAAGTTAACAACTGTTTTATCATCTGAATTGCCATGTAACAGTGCCATGTAATATCCAAAAATATTACATTGCAGCTCATGTACTGTATGTTCACCTATTACACAGAAGGCACACAGTTAAGAATGGTAAAAGTGACAAAAAAGTACACGGTAATATATTGTTTAGATGTTGTCACCTATCACCTGGGTGACGAGGTACTCAGTAAAGTACCGTCTGAGGGGTTAGGGTTAGGGATAGGATCACTGTACAGATTATCCCACCGTGTCCATCAGATTACAGAAGATGTCATCCCTTCAGTATTTTACCGTGTGCCTTTTTTTTTTTTACGGTGGCTTACTGTGTGCTTTTTGTGAATCGGGTGGTATTTACTAAGTCAGGTGATAATATATACTCACATCCACGTGCTTAAACATACTGCATATTAAATGATGTTTGTTTCTCTAATTCGCTACTTTATACTTGACACTCTATACTTTTGGCGTGGGTGCATGGTTTCGACAATCGTTCATTTCCAGCTGTAACCCAACGACGACGTCTACCCACACACCTAGGAATTCCATTCACAAAGTTCCCGCGCTCCTCCATCTCTCTCTAATCTCTTGATCATGTTGGTACGATGATTTTTTCCCGCGCTTTTTCCCTCAACTTAACCCATTGCTACTTACGTAAACCCCGTGTTATGGGCCCCGTTGCAGAAAGAGATACAATCGATTGCAAGTTGCAATTAATCGTAAGTCAGATCACGTGTTCTAGATGCGCAAATCTGATTGGTTGAAACGCGTAAACTTGCTGACTTACGATCAATCGTAACTTACAATCGATTGTATCTCTTTCTGCAACGGGGCGCAGGTGTATGAACCCTGTATTCGTGAATTATGTGGCATATAGGATGATACAATGGCTTAATTGCTCTTTACTGGTTTAGAACGTGCCGTGGCTGTGGGCCCACGCAGTCTTCACATGAGCGTAATTCCCACGAGATTGAGTATTTTTTGTTTATTTAATTTCGGCTTAGAAACCTGATATCAAAGACGAGTCCTTTGTTTGTTTGCAGAGCGGTAAACGATATAAAGGTAAACAATGATTCAATAACAAAAATAACAGACTATAAAATATAGAATAAATGCAAAATATCAGAGAAAGTTAAAGATGTCGCAATATAAAATGATGACTTAGTGTATACGTATATCAAAGTATATCAAAAATAGACAATTTCCTCTACAGACTTGGCGCGAACAAAAAAAAAAAACTTAACACATACGTGTAAAGAATCATTTTATAATGTTTCTTGTCGCATATATTAGCTCGGATAAATGGCATGTGCAGAATATAACGGGCGATTTTTTTTGGGTCAAATCCGCGATTCACAAGCCACTTTCAAAGCAATTTAATTTCCGGCAGACCGCGAGCGGTTTAAATCACACCGTTCAATAAACGAAGAACAGGTCCGTCAGCGGTAAATGTTAATGTATGCACGATAAGTAATTATAATTTGGACCCCCGTTTTTACATCGATTTCACATTTGTTTAATTGCAAAATTGTAATAAATACAGGTTCCATGGGCAATGGGTAGACGTCAATATCTAAATCGTGATTATATGAAATCAATCAGATTTCTAGTAGATCACAATGTCGATAATAATTTGCCATTTCCCAAAACTGGCCGCGATTCCACGATAAAACCCCTGTACTCATTACGTATCCTTGTTTACAAGTTTGTTTCACATACAAGTGGAAAATGCCAACGGGTAAAGTTACTAATTAGTTACTAAATTAATTATTTATGTATAAACCGGTAGTGTTTTCATATCAGACGTAGATTTCATACAATAAAGTAATATTTGAAAAAATGGCGTAATGTGGTCTTACAATGTAGTATTTATTTATCTTCTTAATACCCATTAGCCGGAAGGCTTGAAAGGAATGTTCCCTAGGGAGTGGAGATGGGCCACACAATGTGTGCGGGCTGGCGTTGTATCCTATTACACGACCGGAGAATAATAATAGTGTAAAGCGCTTAGAGATCGTGATCTTAGTACCGTTTTCGGCGCTATTTAGATATCACCTATTATTACTATTTGTTATGACTATTTGTAGTGGGGTAGGGTTGGGGTAGGGAGTGGCACACTGTAATATCTTACCCGTTTTTACCTGATTGGTTTTGTGTGTTGTTTTTATCAAGTAAGACTCACGGTACTTATTATATGCGCTGTTTTGAAATCGTTTACGTTTCTTTAAGATATCTAGGGAATATCGTTTGAAATTAGATTAATCCACTGTCAAAATGTAACTTATTGCAATATTGCAGTGGCAACACAATACGTACACGGAGACAAATAAGAGGGGGGTGGGGTCAAGGTTTCCAGTTGGTGGGGGTGGAGAGACAAAGTGGTCCCCAAACATAACTGGTGTCATGCAATTATGTACCATATTTTCACCTTATAGGAGGGGGACAATAAAGGGAAAACATTATCACGGCGGGAGAGGGCGGGGGGAGGGGGGCAGTGCCCTCAACCAGCCCCATCTTAGAATCGCTTTATTCGAGCCCTTACAATCATCACATTGTATTTCTTTCTTTCGTTTCTTTCTGAAAAGGAAGGGATTTCAGAAAATTATCGCCATCTCCTTGGAAACAGGGCTGACGTATTGTATCGATATAGCGAGTCACGTGACTTGAAATGTGATTCGCCAGGTATTGTTGTATACCTGTATAGATGTGCCCTTAGGTAGAAGAAATCAGAATTGGAGAGTGAGCGATATGGTGTTCTAAACGTGAGACCTTTTATAGATTAGGATGAGTAAACCTTATTTTCTTCATTTTTACAGGGAATTAGCAAAACGAATGGAAGAAGGCCTAGAGCTAACGACACAAAAAGTATATTATCTTGCGGTGTCGAGTCTAATTCCATGAAATTGTGTCAAAAAAGGGGGGAAGTGGTTATTCGTCTACATTCTGTTTATTAGAGGAGCCCCTTAAATATTGTCAGCAGAACATCATTTGATACCTATACTTGTTAACACTAACTATGTCTTTCATTATTATAACATGTTTCTATACAGAGTGGCCCCCCCCCAAAAAAAAAAAAACGAAAAAAAAACAACGGAACGGTATACTTGCCATGATAAAGAAACAAGATGGCTTGGTTCACGGGATAGGGCATCTTTTACCAAGAACAGTAACTTTGGTCGAGTAGTTTTTGTTTTAGGACGTCTTAAGTGAGACCATGTATAAGGTTTCCATTTTTGTCAATTTTTACCAAGTCAGTGCCTGATAAATCGCACAGCTATGCCCTTCTCTCGGCACACAGCTGAATGCATACTAACAATGGCGCACGTATTGTTCGTTGTTCGATGCTATGACGGGCAGTAAGTGCGATTTATCAGACACTGACTTGGTAAAAAATTGACAAAAATGGGAACCTGACATGGCCTCACTTAAGACACCCTAAATCAAAAACTACTCGATCAAAATGACTGTTCTCGGTATCAGTTTTCTGTGTATGCCCTATCCCGTGAACCTTGTCATCATGTCGTTATAATGGCAAGTACCCCCGTGAGTATTAGTGAATATCACTTTGCATTTTTGCTAATTTCTCGGCCCCAAAACATCCAATTAACGTGAAATGTTCGTCCCACATTACTTTATGGACATATCAGATCAAACCAATACACATTTTATTAATCACTCATCATTTTTTGCACTTGTCAACAAAGTTACTTGATCCCTTTAAAAGACGGCCATTTTCATCCACTTTGATTATAAGGGCGTGTTTGCAGTCAGTCAGGTATTACATAATTGGGTTCATTTGGCTCACCGAACACCCTTCTTTAATACTCGTATGATACATTATGCCAGTACGGACCTGGCAATAAGTTGAAAATGTTTGCATTTGAAAAGGTCATATACAATGATGATTGAAAATCCGTTCGCTCGAACACGACGAACGTTTAGATGAATATATTTTATAAATTCCCCGCGAGACCGGTTTTGTGATCCCCTGTGTGAGGTGGTCTTTATAAACAGTATGTGACTGACTGAGTATTAGATTTCTGATACGTGCCTGCGTGCGTAATTCATCGGCCCTGGGAATAGTTTGACATTTCTATTTCGAAAAACATAAATTCCAAACCAAAACCAAAAAGAAAAGGAAAAAAGAAAAGTCGGTTTATTGAACATCTTCCCGATGGAACTCGACAACGGTGTCGATAACCGATTCCTGGTCACGCTTTTCCCTTCGGCTGTGTCAATATTAATAAAGTTTCTCGTTGCGTAAGAGGTCTGCCTGCACTAATCAGCCGGAGAAGATCACCAGTTGTCTTGTTAAAGAGATAGTTGAGTATTGGTCAAACTTAACTTTAGTAACCAAAACCTGCACCATTACGGTACAAAGTAATAGTTATAATTTCACCATGCTCGAAAAGTATACACAATTACAAACGACTAAGTAAAACCCCTGTTATCATTTTTTTTAAAGAGCCGTTACAACTCAAGAGGGCGCTAATTAAAAAAATCACTGGTTTTAGCCATTTTTCATACAAAATTGTGCATTTAATGTTTTGTTAAAATAATGATTCAATAGAGATATCATCAACGACTTTTTAAAAACCTATTCAGATTTGTTTCCAAGTAGTCTTTAAGCGTTTTTATTTTTTTTCTCTAAAATGTCTAAATATCCCCCGGTGATTGCCGGTGAAGAATCTTTTGAATACAAATATACTTCAGCCGTTTCTGAACCGATTTTGATCAAATAAAGTTTATTCTGTCATTAAAATTGTATGTTCTTTCAAATTTGACAGTCAGTTTTTCATTATCTCACAAAAAAATATCGGGGGCACTTCGGGAAATACCAATACTCAACGGTACCTTTAAAGATCACCAAGCGTGGTGATACACCGCGGCTCGACGTCATTTTTGACTAGTTTGCGCGCACTGCATAACACACAAGACTCTTACACAGATCCAGTGACGTGTATTACGCACCGCGCGCAAGGCGTTCGCAAGATGGCACCGCGCATCTGATTTACGAATCCGAACAGCCTTTAAAGGGGACCACCAGGCAAAGGACAACACATTATTATATGTTTTGGTACCGTTTTGTGATATCAAATAGATACCCAACATTTTGCAAAGGGTTGTGTAATTCATAAACAAAGCAATTAATTTCCACCACTTACGGAACCATTGCTATTTCCTGGTTCCATACGGGCCAACCATTTGCGAGTGCGCCAATGCTATTCACGCGCACGTTTGTAAACAATAGATTCCCGGGCGATTCGTTCGCTCTCTGCACACGTTGCAATTCACCGCACACATAGCAGTCTGCGTATTCAGACCGCATGAACGCTTGCTTTAGAATGGTGATGCGTTTCCAATGATTTTTTTTCTTTCTGGAAACATATTTTTGTGAACTTGTTGATGGAATGGAATACTAAAGATGTTACCTTTCTTTAATAATAATATTATTTTTGGGTGGTGGTACCCTTTAAGACTTGTCGACGAACGCATCTATCATTATAGACAGATTTAATCATTCTTTTTGTAAGTTCTTTTTCCGCGTGGTATTTATTAGCCTAATACAACTTCTTTTAATACTCGGATTCAGATTTGCACCAAGTTTACATAATTATATTCTATGTTAGTGCTTTGTTATAAGTTATCAACTGACACGGCGAGACTGCATGATCATTTCAGCCTTGTACTCATATGTTTCATTTATAGCCCCATCGACAATAACTGTTGTTTTATTTGAATTTGTCCATGGATCAAATAATATCCAATAAAATCAAATAATATATACGTCTCTTGCAGAAAACTTTTCTATTGAGTTCACATAAAAAACACTTTCCGTGTTCCCCTGTTGTATTTATTATACTACTTTATACCCAGGTTTGACCGCATATAACAATCATAATTTGTTTCGACCCCCACCCCCCCCCCCCCCCCCCCCACACACACACACACACACACACCAACACGCACACTTCTTTGGGTAACAGAGCACGTGATCATTCTGTCGTATACTTCACTTTAAATATAGGCCTGAGCTTTTCGCTGCGTCTCTTGGGCTGACCCAAGGCATCGCCAATATTGTGATTCACAAAATTACGTGTAATGCGATATGGCGACACGGGGACAAGCGCAAACTCGTTCGAAGACCTTTAGAGCAGAGGATAATAATTTCGTTGTGGTTTAAAAAATTAACTCCATTTCTATAAAAAAAAAAATTATCATAATAAAGTGGCGCATACAATTCCTTCTAGGAGGAAATGAAATCCGGATAATATAGTTCGTCTTTGAATGTCAGAAACTTTTCCACTTGATATTTGTTTTTTTAAATTTTAATCATATAAACCTATCTTTCGTATTAAATAGATTTTTTTTAAAGAATAGAAAGAAGGGGAGAACAAAATCTGAACATAAGCTTAAGCCCGGCGCAGACAGAGCCGACTCGACCCGATCCGACTGGTCTTCAGTCAGGCTAGAGTCAGTTTCGCTCAGTCGGAGCCGATCCAACATGTTGAATCGGCCTTGAATGACCTTCGACTGGCACTTGACTGGAAAAATCGGAGTCCTGAGGCAGCGCATACTGATTTAATCAGGCTGAAAACCAGTCGGATCGGGTCAAGTCGGCTCTGTCTGCGCCGGGCATTAGATCCTTGGTTGGATCGAATGTCGGGGAAAATTGTGAGAAACGAGCACAGGTTTGAAGGCTTTCTCTAAACTCATTATTCGGATTTGAAGGCATTCTCTTCACGCGTTTTGTTTGTTTGTTTTAGATCTCATTAAAACGGATGACTTTCGTCCGACATTCATGCATCGCCATATAGACATCGTTAAAGGGAAAGTTGAGTTTTGGTAGAGAGGGCGCTAGATTACTTAATTGGTTTGTGAGGTAATGAAAAACTGAGTGTAAAATTTGAAAGAGCATAATATTTAAACAATAAAATCATCTTTGTTTGATCAAAATCGGTTCAGAAACGGCTGAAATATCCATAAATATAACAATTTGTAATAAACCCGGGGCCCCGGGTTTATTAGAGAATTTTGAACCAGCCGTTAAAAATTCAAAAAAATGCTTCCTCTTTTCAAAAAAGTTACAAAATAGGTATTTAAATAGTTGTTGGTTATTTCTCTATCTAATCACTATTTCAACAAAGCATCACATGCACAATATTTTATTCAAAATGGTTGAAACCGATGAGTGTTTAGAGAGCGCCCTCTTACGTTTTAACGGCTCTTTTTGAATGATAACATGATCTTTACTACGTCATTTGTAATTTTGTGTTCCTTTCTAGTTATAACTATTAGTTTGTAATGTAACGATGCAGGTTTTGGTTACTAAAATTCAGTTTCACTAAAACTGTACTCTCCTTACCAGAACTCAACTATCCCTTTAACCCAGACAATGGTGATTATGTGGGGTAGGGGGGGGGGGGGGGGTGCGGGTAGCGGGGCGGCGTGTGGAAGATCGAGGGGGGTAGTCTCTATTTTTTTGTTGGGGGGGGGGGGGGGGGCAGGGAGCATGGCGGCGGGTTGAGGATCAAGGGGAATTTTTTTTCGGGGGGGGATCTTCATGAACACAAAGTTACAGTTACATAATGTTGATGTCATCACAGGGGGCAGGGATCGGGGAGGGGAAGGGTTCAAGCATTCATACCAGGTGCAGTATTTTGTCTTCTTTTTTCTTGTGGGGGGGGGGGGGGGGGGGGTGGGGGTTAACCTCGGGGAAATGAAAACGTGCACAGATTTGTCCTCATATAGTATAGTAGGTCTTCATTTTATTCCAGTGTGCTCTTAATTACATTATTGACTCATTGACTGTTCTTGGTATCGTTGTTCATTTGAAAAGACACCCTATCCGATGGACATAATACATTTGTTACTACATTTTGGGAAGTGCCCCGTTCCGTTTTTGGGGGGGCCACCCTGTATTAGAGGTCACCTATCTACACTGACCACTTTTCTTGCTCCCCTTTGATGGTCACTATACACAGGTTATATTGTATTATCAGTATGTTTTAATACTATTCTTTCTCCCGGTGCCCGGGAGGGGATGGGGGAGGGTGGGAGGTCAGTAGCCGTCGCCCCCCCCCCCCCCCCCCTCCCCTCATCGCCATTCCTTGTCTCTCTATCTATATATACGCCACTGGTCAAGACTATACCATGCCTACGTGAGAGTTTTAGAGAGCATGGAGACTTTTTATCAACAATAATATATGAAGTGATTAAATCAAAAAGGCACTAAATTAACTTGTTTTTAAACTTTCGAGAAATGTTCTGCCCGACGTTGTACAGTCACAAGCTTATAAGGAAATGAACAATGAATGTTCCATATGTTATTTTCGATTGCGAAATATGTCCTTAGCTATCGTCGTAGCTTGTTATTGCATGTATATAGTGTCATACGAATCAAACACATTTGCACAAGAAGTCAAAACTCATAAATTTTAAATGTTGAAAACCTGGGGTGGTATTCTGTAAGTTCATCCTAGAGTTGATCTTACGAGTTGATCTAAAAGATCAACTCTAAGACCTCCCTAAGATGTGCAAAATTGGTATTCTGTCAGTTGATCTTAGGACGATCTTAGCATGAATAATGAATAATTAATCAGCGCCATGAAGATGTAATCTAACCAATCAGAGATTGCCTCTTATCTTGATTTAACCCTGGGGACGTGGCTTCGGTTACTCGAGTTTGATTGTTTCTCTGCGCACAACAAACACACGGCGCGAGTTTCATTGTCACTGAGTGCGCGTTATCTTGTCTTACGCGCTATTAATTTTGCAAATATTGTTGCGTGTATTATCCAATGGCTAAGACAGGGAAGATAAGATCAACTCCAAGAAGTTGATCTTAGGTATGCAAATTTATGTAAATCACCTGTTCTAAGATAAGACGTATTCTGTAACTGCACTTAGGATCAACGCACACTCAAAAAATATGAGACTGCCCCTACCCTGTCTTAGCCATTGGATAATACACGCTACACTATTGCAAAATTAGTAGCGCGTAAGACAAGATAACGCGCACTCAGTGGACAATGAAACTCGCGCCGTGTGTTTGTTGTGCGCGGAGAAACAATCAACTCGAGTAACCGAAGCCACGCCCCCAGGGTTAAATCAAGATAAGAGGCAATCTATGATTGGTTAGATTACATTACATCTTCATGGCGCTGATTAATTATTCATTATTCATGCTAAGATCGTCCTAAGATCAACTTACAGAATACCAATTTTGCACATCTTAGGGAGGTCTTAAGCCCGGCGCAGACAGAGCCGACTCGACCCGATCCGACTGGTTTCAATCAGGCTAGAGTTGGGCCCGGTCGGTCGGAGCAGATTTATCGTGTTGAATCGGCCCAACTGGCATCCGACTGTCTCTCGACTGGCAAAATGTGTGTCGCGAGGCACTGAAAACTGAGCCGATCGGAATGACAACCAGTCGAGTCGGCTCTGTCTGCGCCGGGCATTAGAGTTGATCTTAAGAGCAACTCCTAAGATCAACTCTAGGATGAACTTATAGAATACCACCCCAGGATTTAGCGCCTGTTGAAAATCAACTTTCACTGAATAGTCGCAGGACGGAAGTTTGCCCTACAGCAGGCAGTGACGTATAGCATGGTTTTATGTAGTTTTGGAAATCATCGAAAGCTAAAAATTGTACAATAACATTGTAGGGGGCTTTTAAATTCAGCATAATGTATGTTGTAGGCTACACATGAACTTTGTTTTATCAGCAAATAATGCATTAACATTCGGGGGGGGGGGGGAAATGTAAAGATATATACACTATATATAGGCTACTAATATGCAGCAATTGTGCACAAATTTTGTTGTAATATTTCAACCCCTGTTGCGATACAACTGGAACATATACGAGAAAGAAAACATATCATAATTATGTATATATTTTTTAAAATAATTTCCCAGACTGTATTAAAGGGGTAGTACAGTTTTGGTAAGGCTGAACTTTAGTAACCAAACCTGGACAGTAACATTATAAACTAATAGTTATAACTCCACCATGCTCGAAAGGTATACAAACTGACAAACGACTAGGTAAAAAGCCCGTTATCATTAAAACAAAGTCATTAAAACACAAGAGGGCGCTTTCTAAAAAGGCATTGGTTTCAACCATTTTTCATACAAAATTATGCATGTGATGTTTTATTGAAATATTTATTAAATAGAGAGATCATCAACAACTATTTAAAAAACGCTTTTGAAATTTTTTGAAAAAGTGCAAGCATTTGTTTAATTTTTTGAAAAAATCATTTAATTATTTGGGCCCCAAATAATTATAAGATCCGATATATTTATTGATATTTCAGCCATTTCTGGGTCGATTTTGACCAAATCAAGTTTATTCTGCCAATAAAATTGCATGTTCTCTCAAATTCGACACTTAGTTTTTCATTACCTCACAAGAAATTTGTGATGTGCAGCGCCCTCTCTACCAAAACTAAACTACCCCTTTAAGTCTGGGGATGCTACATACCATAGAGTAACTATAATGTGAAGACACGAAGATGTGAAGACACGCAGGTTATATGAGCTTCTTTAAGGAGTATTGCTTTTCTCAGAAAGTACTTCGCAAATTTGTTTTCCTTTCACCACTCCCCACAAACTAAAGTTTGAAAATGCCTGCCAAAAAAAAAAAATCAATGCAACATTAATGAGGAAAGGAAGGAAGAAGAAGAAAGTCTGGTGATAATATGATCTTAACGAGAGCATTAAGTTTTTTTTTTTAGAAAGATGTTCCTCTCGGAAAATGTCAGCCGGTCCCTGATTCTCTCTAAAATTGATCAGCTTGCGTGCAGGCATTGGCGTGACCATGGCAACCGGAATGGAAAGCAAAAAGGGGTTAGAGGAGGGAGAGAGGGGGGTGTAGGGCTTGTAATCCCATGAGGACGCAATGCATGTTCGAAGTAAGATATACAGTCAAACCTGTGTATAGTGACCACCTATAGGGAAACAGAAAATTGGCCTCTGTAGACAGGTGATCCCTAGAGACAGGTTTCATAGCATTGTCTTTGTAAGGAAACATTTTTGGAGACCACTAATTATAGACATGTTGCCTGTTATAGACATGTGGCCATTAAGACTTCTTATAGCCCGGTCACATATCTAATCAACGGATCGCGTAAACGGACGTCAAACGGAGAGCTAAATTTTCCATCCGTTCGTCTCCGTTCGTATGCGTTTCTTGTCCGTTCCTTGTCCGGTGATGTACGTTGTTCTATGTTTTGTGCATAAAGCAATGGAGACGACTTTCATCACCGGATCATTTCATTTCGCAAATTTTCTATTCGTTGGGCATTCGTTTCCGCTATCCGTTGATATCTGACCGGGCCATAAATAGTAGATTATCGTTCTTCAGTATCAGTCGACTTTTAATGGTTTCTAAACTACCAAAATAAATCAAAACGACGATATTAAACGCGGTCTGTATATTATTCGTTGATGTTTAATGTATGACACGCCCAGAATTAGGAAGTACTGTAGTATACGTAAGCAGGTGAGTACAATTTAAAACTAAACAGACTGGGATTATTATATACTTGTCAATATCAGTCTACTTACCTTATCAAGAGCGTTGAGTTTCTCTGTCGGGTACACCGTCTTCTGACATTTAGCACACGGAGGATTCATCTTGATTTAAACTAACGATTGTTAATCCCTTATAATCAGTATACTTTCACAAATTATATGTTTACTTTCGAAGTTATATATATTCTTTCAAAAGTTTGGTACACGGGAAAATCAGATACCGAAGAAATCGAATTGCGAAGATTAGTGCTGCGGTGTACTGTACTCCCTGTTCTATACACATAGTTGTCTTGATCGTAATAGCCTTCACTTGGCAACGGATGACTGCCTTTATAGGGCCTTTATAGTAGGCCTAGTCATGGTAGTAGTAGCAAGGAAGTATAAGAAGGTGGAAATGATGAACACGGTTCTGTGATTCAGTGTATATCTCGATGCTTGATGGTCTTAAAAACCACTGGAGCAAGAATTTACGACAATGGGCCGTATGCATAAAAACAAGCAATTGCTTGTGCTAGCCTTTTGCTTGAATCGGTATGCATAAAACAAGCAATTGCTTGCAAGCAAAAGCATTTGCTTACAAGCACAAGCAATTGCTTACTGCTCGTAAGCAAATGCTTACCAAACAAGCAATTGCTTAAAACCGTATGCATAAAACGAACCTTTTACTTGTCTTGATAAGCAATTGCTTGCGTTTTTTCAAGCACATCCAGACCAGCTTGAGCTCTTGCTTACTCAGGGCATTCGCGTTTAAGGATCAATTTTTCGTACCGTTTCAGGATGATTTCAAGCTCCATATTCCAGAGATTATGTTGTGATCAAATTCCTGTTATTTTAGACTTTTTACGGCAATTTTTGTCCATCGATCTGCACAGAAACCCCCTGATGCTCCGCGCTGTTTCCCCCCTATTTGCGTAATAAAAAATACTGCTGCCAGGTCGGGCACGAAGCGTTGTTGCCCTGCAGTGCGATGTTCGCACAACCGTAACGATCCTTTGTCCAACACGTAAGCAATTGCTTGGCAGTGCAAGCAAAAGGTTTGAGCACAAGCAAAGGCTTGTGCATACGAATTTAAGCAATTGCTTGAACTTGATCTTTTGCTTGACAAGCTCTTGCTTGTGCTTAAAGCATTTGCTTATAAGCAATTGCTTGTTTTTATGCATACGGCCCAATGTACCAGATCCAGAAGCTCGTTTTCCGGCTTTGCCGATTCATCCACGACTCCAAATTATCCAAAAAAAGTGGAACCTACAAGTTATAACGAGGCTATTGGGACCATGAAATATTGACTTGTTATCGGGAGGAGAATCAAAAAAAAAAAAAAAAAATGTTATTATATAAAGAGTTAGTTGGAACGGCAACATGATATTGGCATTATATAAGAGGGTTTTCGTCGTATTTTCATTATTATAATGTTTTCTAACTTGGAAATAACTTGGAAATAATGAGCCCGTACAGTACCAAAATAAAATACAATAAATTCTCTCTTCACGCCCAGAGCCTAACGGTGTATATATTATTCTTGCCTATATTTACATATATTTAGAGATTGTGCTCTGTACTGTAGTTATGAGTAAATGAATAAAACATACGATAAATTATTTCTATTCGACGTTGTTATGCATAGCTCGTGTGACGAAGGTTGTGATAATATGTATACAAAATGCAATGTATAATTTATAGCCCGGTCACATATCAACGGATTGCGTAAACGGACGTCAAACGGAGAGCTAAATTTTCCATCCGTTCGTCTCCGTTCGTATGCGTTTCTTGTCCGTTCCTTGTCCGGTGATGTACGTTGTTCTATGTTTTGTACATACAGCAATGGAGACGACTTTCATCACCGGATAATTTAATTTCGCAAATTTTCTATTCGTTGGGCATTCGTTTCCGCTATCCGTTGATATCTGACCTGGCCATCAGGCTAGACTGTATGTTTATATTGATTGTATGTCGACAGGAAGGGGCAATATGTAACCCCTTGCCCACCCCCCCCCCCTTTTTTTTATTTTAAGTGTTATGCCACTGCTATCTTGCGGCTAGCTCCGGGTGAATTAATCGGCCTTGTCTTCTTGGTGTCTATACTAGCTTACATAATTGATATCAGGACATTTCTGCACTCGGGAAGGGAATTGTGTGAACATTAAAAATGATCAGACCGAGTCTGTGATTCGTCTTCTATTCCTTAAACATGTTAAAGGGATATTGTAACACTGTCAACATCACAAACAAAAACTTACCTAGAACTATACTTCATATAGAACATACCTCATTAGAATCATATTACTAGTAGACGCATGGATCAGGTTTCGTTATTCCAAATGTCTCTTTCGTTATAAAGATATTTATGACTGTAGTTTTCAGATTTGAAATTCTCTAATGGATAGTCATAACTCTGTATAAAGTAAGTGCAATGAGTTAGCAAATACCATCTTGCATTTTCGCTCATTACTCCGTCATATGACATTCATTTACCGTGGAATTTTCACAAATCACTCGGTGGACATCACACAAATAAATTTGAGTTGTATATACAAAGTTCAAATGATGCAAGAAAAAAACAATCGCTTTTTAGTCTCAGGCTCACTTCGTTTCTATTCTGAATAATATATGTATCATGGATTATTTCCATCCTTTCACCAAGTTAAAGACAAATCAGTATGTTACTTCACAAATCTGATCGGACGACTGAAATTAAATTGGTGGAATTTGAACATCAAGACCGAACACGAAATACAATAAAGTGTCTGCAGTTGCTGGACTGACTACATTTTTGTACCAATATTCGATTTGTTTAAATGTTTAACTGGTTAAAAAAATACGTGTGATCTTGCGATGAGTTGAGATTAGGTACCATTACATGAACTACCCTGCGATTGTCTGCGATGGTGTGCTTGCTATTCCCTGCGATTGTATTATTTCGTACAATGTTTCTCACAAGCGATTGTCATCCGATAGTGCATGAAAAAAGTCATAATTATATATTAATTCTTTCCCCGTCTTATTTTTTTTTCAGGAGCGTTACCTGATGCTGATGGTGTTACCTCTCATCCGGGGCCCTCTAATGCAGCAGACGATTCGCCGACTTCCGTACCCGACCTCGACCACCCTGACGATGATGTCAAGACTACACTTAAAAACGGCGATGACGACATCAACATCGAACGGCCACTCGAATACGGCGTCGATGAAAATGATGACGATTCCATATATGACAACGAAGTCTATGACGAAGCTGTAGGCGATGTCAACGATGTTGCTTATGACGGAGAACAGTATGACTTGGATGACGACGAAGACGATGATTCGTTTAACGACAAAACCGATGATTCATATGACGACGTAAGCCACGGTTCTTTTGACGACGAAAAAGATGACTTAAATGTCGAGGGAGACGATGGTTTGTCTGACGACATAAACAACCATTCATACGAAGACGAACATGATGATGTTGATGATGATGATGATGGTGATGATTTCGTCGAGGAATACGATGAGTCAGTTGGTGATGAAAAAGACGACGATGACGATTACTATTCTGATGACGATGATTCTGCCAACTTCTACGATACCACCGACCTCGATAATGATGATGACGTTGACGGCACCGTCGCCCACAATGAGAATGGCGAATTGAAGGAGGACCAAAATGAAGAGAACCATGATGGCGGAAATGCCGCGGAGCTCGACGACGCCACTTTCGATGACGGTAATTATGCACATGACAAAATACAGTCAGAACTGCTATATGGACTATTATGCTAAAGTGACCTTGGTCAAATTCTTACAGAACCACTTGGAGCTTTCACATTTCTCTTGAACCATGTTGTTTGGCTTATGATAACAGAAGAATGAAATTAGTTTTTATTTGTCAAATTGTCTCCCAAATTATGGATATATTTACATTGGGCAAAGGTAATAACATCATACATTAATGTTTCCCCTTTTCAGAAGGTAAACATTGTCCCTTTTCTATGACACTACCACACAGAAGAAGAATCTTTAATATTGGCTTTTGGTGAAGTTTCATTGTCTCAAATATCACTTTTGTAAAAAATCGTAAGAACTTGAATGATTGAAATAATTATTGAGATATTTAAATATTAAGATATACAGTACAGTATCTTGGTCTTCCGCAATTACAAAGCGATATACTTGTTAATAAACCTGTCTACAAGGACCAACTGCTTATCCAGGCCGTCATTATCTGCTTCCATCGTGTGGTCTTTGATTTATAACAAAGTTATTATTTTTCTTCATGCAAGAAAATAAATTCGTCTGTAAAACAGTTTAAAAAGTGATGAATTATTCGCTACGAGTCATGTATAAATAGATCCGACTGGCCTCCCATTTTTAACAATTTGAAGTAGACAATGTGGACAAATTTTGTTTAAAAAGGGCACATTTTTGAATTATTGTTTGTATTTATCTTTTTAGATGATGAATTAAATGAGGCTAAACCAAACGACCAACAAGTAGAAGAACAAAGTCCAGCGGTACAAGACGAACCTCGGCCAAAGGGGCAACTCGGCCACGGCCTGACAGGCGCACAAATCACTTCTTTGGCATCAAAGGTACCTCACCCCCCCCCCCCCCCCCCCCCTCACCCTCATTGCTAAACAGACAATTATTAACATGATTATGTGTATTGAAGATGCAAGCGAAGGACTGCGTCCGCCTATAAGTTGACATGGAAAGTGGTAAAACAGTCTTTTCCCAATTTCCTCTTGGGCATTTGGGTTTTTAACTTAAAATTATATCTTGATATTAGAGTAATTAATGGCATGCCCGCCTCTTCGGTAAAATGTTGCTCGTTCAGTGGGTCACTGGTTCTTCATAATTAAAATCATTAGGATAATGATAAACAGAACAACAAAAACACAAACAAACAGAGATAAGGCAATCTAAAGACCGGCGTGGAAACGAGACGATTTTCACAGTATGTTGCAAAATAAACGAATAAACAAACAGTTCACAGAAACAAACAAGCAAACAAACAAACAACACACAAACACACAAGCAAACAAATAAATTAACAAACAATAGTGCGGCATGGAAGCGGATATAATGTACGTTTTTTTGTTCTCTCAATGACATTTGCAGTGGTAAAATCGCCCATATTAATTCAGCGTGGTATATTATACACTACTCACAAAAAGTAAGTCCCCCTAGCATTTTTTCATATATCTCAAAAAGTATTTTACCGATTTTGATCTCGCAAACTGTAATGGATGCGCAATTTTCTTACGCACAATGTGAATGGTAAATGGTTGCCATAGAATTACGTTTTCATCATCAAAAATTGTTCTTAGTGGAACCATTTTTCAAAAGCATGCATTTTTCTGAAACAATAGGCCTTTCAATATGAAATTGTCGGGGATTAGAGTGGCTGAAAGTTCAGAAACATGCGTGATTATTATTCGTGTATAGAAGCTGACACAAATTACAAAAGTGCAAGATTTTTTTTCACACCTTTTGTCATAAAATTCATGATTTCACACCAACAATGCCATCAATTGGCAGACACATACCATTCATTTTTTGCGTAAGAAAATTCCATATCCATTACCGTTTGAATGATCAAAATCGGTAAAATACTTTTTGAGATATATGAAAAAAATGCTAGGGGGAGACTTACTTTTTGTGAGTAGTGTATATACTTCCTGTAAAGACGCCCGATGTTGATGGCGTTGCCATGGAAACCACCCATTAATCCTAAATCTTCATTTTAAGCCA
>JBAMJV010014156.1:0-20672 GCA_037951105.1 Echinarachnius parma
ACTGAGTCAAGTTTATAGATGTTTTACCTCGCAGGAATTGTAATTGACCCTTATGTATAGCACATAATACTAGTCATATCGGGTTATTTACGCGCCTTTTGAATACATCAAAACTTGGGAATGTTTTTATTTGTATTTGAATTTGATGCTCCCATGTTAATGAAGAACAACGCAAGTAAAACATGCGATGTATTATCACTCGAAAGATTTTGTATTAAATACAGCGCGTAAAACATCTTCATATTCAAATAAACAATACAAGCACGGGACAGGTTTCGGTTTTTCTAATTTTCATTTCTTTCAAAAGATAATTATTTACGATTGAAGCGTTCAGATATGATATCGTCTACAGGATAATTTCATGCCGTGCACACAGTACGTACAATCAGATAATGAATATCACTTTGCATTTATGCTCATAACTCAGCCCAAAACCATCCAAATAAAGTGAAATTTGCAAACATTACTTACTTTTTGGACATATCAAATCACTCCAATACACATTTGCATTGATCACGCATCACTTCTTGTACTTTTCAACAACGTTACTATAGTTCCCTTTACACTATTGCAATTAATTATCCACATAAATTACAACTTCAAACTGAGCACAGGTCGTACGAATTGTTTTCCCATACAGCTTTCTAAATCAATCGCAACTTAAATGTTATGTTATTTTCCCTGTCCGGTGCAGAAATGAAAGACATAACTGAAAATAAAATCCACTTTACTTTACCTTTACAATAAACTGGCACGATGCTACAAATATCGAACTGCTATTAGGATCCAGTGCAAGGAAATTGTGAGTAATGACACTCTATGCAATGCATTCACATTATAATATATTCTGGTCACGTACTCGATCAGAATGGTATCATTTTTCAACGACATATGATGCATTGCAACATAGTAAGTCATGCAGGTACTTATGATAAGTCGTTACCACTCTTGTGAGCTACCGGATGTCTACAAAAACGTGGAACCAGCAGATAATATGCTTAAAGGGATAGTTGAGTTCTGGTAAGGAGAGTACAGTTTTGGTCAAACTGAATTTTAGTAACCAAAACGTGCATCATTACATTACAAACTAATAGTTATAACTCGAAAGGAATACAAAATTACAAATGACTTAGTAAAGATCCTGTTATCATTAAAAAAGAGTCGTTAAAAAGAGGGCGCTCTCTAAACACTCATCGGTTTTGAACCATTTTGAATCAAATATTGTGCATGTCATGTTTTTTTGAAATAGTGATTAGATAGAGAGATAATCAACAACTATTTGAATAGAGTATTGAAATCGAGAGAACATGCAATTTTAATGGCAGAATAAACTTTATTTGGTCAAAATCGGTCCAGAAACAGCTGAAATATCAATAAAATTTATCTGATCGTATAATTATTTGGGGCCAAATAATCAGACGATATTTTCAAAAAATATAACAAAAGCTTACACCTTTTTACAAAATTTCAAAAGCAATTTTTTTTTAATAATTCTTGATGATCTCTCTATTAACATTATTATTTCAATAATGCATAATGTTGTATAAAAAATGGTTAGAACCAACGCATTTTTAGAGAGCGCCCTCTTGTGTTTGAATGGCTCTTTTTAAATGATAACAGGCTTTTTACTTAGTCGTTTGCAATTTTGTATACCTTTCGAGCATGGTGGAGTTATAACTATTAGTTTATAATGTTACTGTCCAGGTTTGGTTACTTAAGTTCAACCTTACCAAAACTCTACTACCCCTTTAAGGTGGAAAGATTTGTAAAAAATCAATAGTTTTTTGTGTCATGTTTAAAAGGAATAACACAGATTTGCAATCAATTTTATATAAGCTCGATTACATTTGGCAAACATGATATAAATTGTTAGCAACAAAGTACCTAAATGTCACTGTGCTTTTTCTTCTTATTGTATGGAATACAAAAATGTATCTATTTCATAAACGAAAACAAATTTAATAATGATTACGTTTTCATTTATTGGGCTAAAATGATGATGAAGATCGGCAATTGCGAAATATCTTAAAAAACAAAAAAAGAACGCATAAATCCTTATTTTTTATACGACACCAACTACCCAAATATATTTACATCATCATTATTGAGAGAAAAAAATAATAGTATGAAATTACCATTTTAAGGCAACCGTATACTGCGGAAATTTCCATCGCGTTTCAACAGAGCTCAGATAAGTGTGCGTAAACACAGAGAGAGAGGAAACACTTGCAGGAAACGGGGAAGTATCAGTGACCTTTATTTGTCGTAAACACACAGAGAGAGGAAGCACTTGCAGGAAACGGGGAAGTATCAGTGACCTTTATTTGTCGTAAACACACAGAGAGAGGAAGCACTTGCAGGAAACGGGGAAGTATCAGTGACCTTTATTTGTCGTAAACACACAGAGAGAGGAAGCACTTGCAGGAAACGGGGAAGTATCAGTGACCTTTATTTGTCGTAAACACACAGAGAGAGGAAGCACTTGCAGGAAACGGGGAAGTATCAGTGACCTTTATTTGTCGTAAACACACAGAGAGAGGAAGCACTTGCAGGAAACGGGGAAGTATCAGTGACCTTTATTTGTCGTAAACACACAGAGAGAGGAAGCACTTGCAGGAAACGGGGAAGTATCAGTGACCTTTATTTGTCGTAAACACACAGAGAGAGGAAGCACTTGCAGGAAACGGGGAAGTATCAGTGACCTTTATTTGTCGTAAACACACAGAGAGAGGAAGCACTTGCAGGAAACGGGGAAGTATCAGTGACCTTTATTTGTCGTAAACACACAGAGAGAGGAAGCACTTGCAGGAAACGGGGAAGTATCAGTGACCTTTATTTGTCGACAACGCTGTACCTCACTGTGGTTATAGCTGTTTAGATGTTAAATTATCTAGTGAACAATAGTAACTGTGTACATTGTAAGTGCATTTGTGGGACCCCAAATATATTACAAATAGTTACGTTGATGGATATTTCAGCCGTTTCTGAACCGATTTTGATTAAATAAAGTTTATTCTGTCACCAAAAAGAGTTTCAAATTTTGCACTCAGTTTTTCATTATCACACAAAAAGTATTATGTGTAGCGCCCTCTTTACCAAAACTCCACTATCCATTTAACCATTATTTAAAGCCCAAGACTAGTTTCGGGAAAGTAGCTGAATACATCTAAATTGATCAGTATTGTTGAATATGTATTGAAATAGGGCTTGTGTGGTGAAATCCGACCCTAAGCATTGTTAAATACAGAAATATCGGAAGAAATCAATATCCGCCTGTGAAATTCATAAATCCACCGCAAATTCAGATCCGTAAGCGCCGCTAGCGGAGCGGGAGATATCGACAACGACGAGAGAAGCCCGTATAGCGAACGTGCCTCGTGTAGTGCACGTGGTACTAATACACGTAGCGTATGGGCGATTCCTCGTTGGCGATATCTGTCTCATTGGAATAGATATATAATTTTGCAAATATATCAATTATTATATCCTACATGAATGAAATCCTGTTCAGTGATTGGTCTACATAGCATCATGTGACATAGTAATGGCCATGGAGAAAAATGTGCTATGCGTGACGTCATTCATGGAATAGTAAATGCTATTCCATGAATGACGTCATAGATACCGGGTGATCATATTGAGCCCATATAGATGCGTGTTATAAAACTTCCCTGCGAGCAGAGGTCTTGTTTTAGCTTGCGAAAGATGCTCGACGAGATTTCTCAAAGAGTTATTTAAAAAGAAATACAGCATATTTTCACCCGTGAGTATCAATAAGTTCCAAAGAATATTCTAGAGATGCATTTCATGAATAACCTAGCGGTATTCCAATTTAACAATTACGACAAAGGTGCACATTGTGCATCGTTGTCCTTCTGTGGTCATGACAATTATTCGTCATTTAACAATCAGCCGCGGTGTGCACTGCATAGCTGTATGTGTAATGTATGTACGAATTACTTTTTTCTCCATACAATTACACGTGTGTAGTATGTAAAGCAGGTAAATTATTCACTGGTGCGCGCGTTTTGCATTTGGGTGCGCATTAGATGCTAATGCGCGTACCCATGAATGGAAAGATAAGCGCAATACGCGCTCTGCCTCAGGACTATTGCGCAAAGGGGGTCAGTGTCACAAACAGAACATAGTGCAGTGATGGTTCCATGATCAATGTTTTGTTTTTCTTCATATTTTTCTTTAATTTAATTGAAATCATTTATTTTTGCGATGATTATGATTATGCGAAGGATATAAAACAAATATATCATGCACTATTTCGAGCCACTAGTGAAATTATGGATTCCTCGGTGACAGGAAAAGAACTATTTTCTTCGGGTCTAGCGACATAGTGCTTTTCATGTCACCTCGGAATCCATAATTTCAACTAGAGGCTCTCAGTGCATGGTATATTTGTTTAGTAGGCGGTTTCTTGCCCAAATTTGGATGATCCTATATTAGTATAATTATATTCTTTCACATTATTGGTAATGAGAGCTTCCATTTCATTATTTTTAGACAAGGGTGGGGGGGGGGGGGGCGTACGCAATTATCTTTAAAGGATTGATGAAATCAATGCGTTTTTAGAAAGCGCCCTAATGTGTTTTTCGGTTCCTTTTTTAATGATAACATGCTTTTTTACTAAGTCGTTGGTAATTTGTTATACCTTTCGAGCATGGTAAAGTCACAACTATACGTTTGAAATGTTTTGGTTACTGAAATTTGACCTAAACTGTATTATCCATTTAGGTGAAATTTTACATCATTGAATGACTTATTGAATTAATGAGTGAACGAATGAATTAATGAACGAATTGATGAATGAATGAATGAATGAATGAATGAATGAATGAATGACTTGATCAATCAAATCAATTAATTGATGAATCATTATTTCTATTTTATTATTATCTAGTAGTCAAACAAACAATCAATCGATCCGTTGATCAATCAATCAATAACTCATACTCATACATCAGAAGTGGCTGAAATATCCACAAACATAACCTTTTGTAATAAATGTGGCCCCCCACATTTATCAGAAAATTTTGAACCAGCCGTTAAACATTTTTGTTAAATGCTTCCTTTTTTTTATTTACAAATTAAAGAGGTTTTTTAATAGTTGTTGATTATCTCTCTATCTAATCACTATTTCAACAAAACACGACATGCACAATATTGTATTTGAAATGGTTGAAACCGATGAGTGGTTAGAGAGCGCCCTCTTGAATTTTAACGGCTCTTTATTTAATGATAACAGACTTTTTACTTAGTGAGTTGTAATTTTGTATTCCTTTCTAGCATGGTGGAGTTATAACTATTAGTTTGCAATGTAATGGTGCAGGTTTTGGTTACTAAAATTCAGTTTGACCAAAACTGTACTCTCTTTACAAGAACTCAACTATCCCTTTAAAAGATGAGGTAATACATTTCAGTTGCGTTTTCATATTTTGTTAAATACTCCATTATTAATTCTATCATACATTCATTTATAACAATGAGAGCGGTACGAGGGCTAAGTTGGTTTTATATCGTAACTGCAGGTGTAGGGGGAGATGTTATATATGAGGGTCCCCACTTAAAAGCGATCGATGTTCCGACAATATTCAGATATACGCAGCAATACATTGAGAAGAAGCAGGAGACTCACAGGGGAAAATTGGCTAAATAACAGCAAGACTTTTCTAAAGCCCACGCCAAATCAGCAGCAAAAACATAACATGCCCGCTCAGTTGTTCTATAGTCATGTTATTACATTTTTTTAATTTCTCTTTTTTTTAACGACCTACAAAGTTCAGCTTTCTTTCTGTAAGTTTTTTTTGCTGTTTGTGTTTTTCATATGTATAATGTATGATGTAACGTTTACAGTGGACTCTTGTGAGGAAATTGTAAATAACAATATGCTGCCGTTAAGAAAAGTATTTTGTTTAATTCCCAATTCATTATTTTAAAAATATTTATTTGCTTTTGAAATCTGATCTATACTAGGTGAATGCATTTTGTTGCAATTCAGTAATTTCAATGTTTGGTCACATGGCTTTTCTTATTATAGTGTACCACTACTACTACTATTACTCTGCAGATGCATCTAAGATTGAGTTCACAATGCAATGCTATGTAATTGTATTCATCATTAATGTCTGCAAATCCCCAGTTTGACATTGGATGTCCATGTAGATTCCTCTATTGTACTATCAACTATAAACAAAACCTTATATATCAGAGACATCCTAAATTAGAATATCCTTTAGTTGAGGTCCTTTTGTAGTAATCTTTAGATTTGGTGGTTAAATGACATTTCCTAAAATCAAGGAATCCCCAAAGGTGTCTACATTTCAAAACCATATTGTGCATGAATGTTTATTAGGATACACATATATTTCTAATTCTGTACATTTTCTGTTGTAATGAAATTTCCACTGTTAGGTTATGATGGATACAAGATCCGATTTATGTAAAGTAAATCATGAATGCTAATCTAAAATGTCATTCCATCTGCAGTGCTAGAAAAAAGATTTTCCTGGTTGGCCAGTTGGGCAAGTACATGAAGAATATAGCATTGTTTGTTTATGCTACGGTCATAACTCAGAGCGGCGACCGACCGATTTGTAGCCTGCTCGGTCGCCGCTGGAATTTAGGCATTACCCAACGATTTTTGGAGAAGTCGAGCAGGCTGTAGAGCCCGAGCGGTGCCTGGGCGGTGCCCTGTCGATGTCCCGTCGATCACCGGACGATTTTAGGTCAAAACTGGGCGAAATCGGGGAGTTCCTCCGCGCGGCGTCCGGGCAGTGACCGATCGATGACCCATCGATTCCCGGGCGGTCTCCCACCGGCCACCGACTGTTTTTAAGAAATCGCCCGGCGGCCGGACGGTGGTCGGTGGGTGTCCCGTAGGCGTACCGACGGCGGCCCGCCGGGCTCCGCCAGGAATTTCTCACGGGCAACCTGGGTATATATGTGATTTCTACAGGCTGGTCATCAACAACACTTTGCTCTGCATCTGAGAGGTCAACAAGGTCTACGATGCTGTTGATACTACAATCCAAGAGACTTGGCGAACTCCCCCAGCAAGTGTCTTCTCTTCACCGTCTTCTTATACTCGTTGTCCCCCATCTCATGGGCTATCTTCTCTTCTTGGAATGACTGTCGGCTACAAGGTATGTCCTCATCTGTCCCAACGTGGGTGCCCCTCTCCTCCCTGTCCTCCATGACGCTATCCGTGTCCTCTTCTGCCTGGGCTGCAGCTGCCTCTTTCTTCTGTTGGGGGAGATCCTGGTGGCGGCTGCCTTGCCTCTGTACCCCGCTTGCCCCTTGGTGTTCTTGCGTGTTTTCGGCATATTCCAGTGAAACTTCGGATAGAAATGAGCTGTTGTCTCTTGTGCACTTTTGTCGAGCGCCTATATACATTGTTGCTCATATAGTTGGAATATTTTTTTTAAAGAACGAATTTCATACTTTGTCCTGTTTTTTGCGCATAATGAATAATTTTAGACTAAAAATTATATTGAATTAAATTGATTATAATAATGTTTCAAAACTACCAATGTACAATACATAATTTAGCCCTTTGTTTTGAGCTTTGAAAGGCAACCCCTTTGATGATTGGCCCGTTTCCCTCTCCAAATCGTAGGTCCAACAAGTCATCATTATGTCTTTTTTCTCAGAGTTGGCTGTAAAATGTTCAACCAAAATTGGCACGGAGGCTCTCTAGGCCATATTCCATCGAACGCCGTTGGCTACACGCCATACGAAGCCTGTACTCTACCAAGAAGGGGTGTCAACAAGCAATGTCCACTATTTTGTTGGAACATCGCAGGTTACGGTCTGTAAAATCATCAGACCTCATCAAGAGGAGGGTCCATTAAAGCTACAGGAATCTCTAGGACGTCCACGATTGACCACCGGGATAGATGATTGCAAATTGCTTAACTTGTGCCGTTGAAACCGGAAATGCCAAAAAGGAGCCTTCGCCGTCTATAATGAAGACACTATGGAATCGACGCCTTCCGCCAAATTGTATATCAAAGATCGCTCTAACATGGTCACCGAGCAAGACAAACTACCAAGTGTCCACTCCCAACCATGCAACCGAGATTTACCGGACGTCCCTGGACTAGGGATCTCATAAGATTGCCGCCTGGACACTAGTGATATGTTATCTAACTGAGTACGAGCCATAACATCCTTGGCCGAACAGATGGAAGACGAAGGGTTCGTCGATTACGTGGCGAGAAGCTCCAAGATGCATTTACCAAACGACTTGAGGTTCTGACGGCCAAACGGTGGAATGGCCCGTACCCATAAATATGACATATCACGAGTGGCTACGTAGGAATCTTCTGTACTCCCTAGTCCAGGGACGTCCAGTTAATCTTGGTTGCATGTTACGGGGTAGACACCTGGTAGTTTGTCTTGCTCGGTGACCATGTTAGAGCGATCTCTGATGTACAATTTGGCGGAAGGCGTTGATTCGATAGTGATTTTTTCATAGACGGCGAAGACTCCTTTTTGGTATTTCCGGTTTCTACGGCACAGGTTAAGCAATTTCCGATAATCAGTGGATTTAATTTACCCTCATCTGGATAACGTCTGAGTATTTTGTAGACCGTAACCTGCGATGTTCCAACGAACTAGTGGATATTGTTTGTTGACATCCCTTTCTGGTGGAGCACACGCATCGTGCGGTGTGTAGCCAATGACGTTGGACGAAGTATGGCCTAGAGAGCCTTTGTGCCAATTTTGGTTGAATACTTTACAGCCAACTCTTAGAAACGACCCATAACGATGACTTGTTGGACGTACGCTTTGGAGAGGGAAAGGGGCCAATCATCGAAGGTCCTGCCTTTCAAAGCTCAAAACAAAAGGCTGACTTAATTAATACAAATTCATGCAACCATTTATTGTACATTGGTAGTTTGGAAACATTAATCATTATTTTTAGTCTAACATGATTCATTATCCGCTTCCCGGACGCCGACCAATTTTGAACTCGCCGTCCGGTGACCGACAGATCTCCCAGCGGTGACCGGGCGGCGCCCGCTCGGCAGCCTTAGACCTATCGACCACTCGATTATGTTAGTGCCCGGGCGGTCACAGGGGACACATGAAATAGACAAGCAGCTTCATGCCTGTATTACAGACCAGTATATGATAATGCCCTCATAACCTGGCCCTGTTTTATTGGCAAATTTGTATTTCCAGAGTTTGTTCATAGCAATAAAGTTGAATAATGTCATATTTTACTTGCCCTGCTCATCTTGTTTTAAGTGAAACGCTTACTATCACTTCAGTCGAATGGTGTGGTCCTCCATTGTTTTGCTATTTTTGAAAACAGACCTTGCTAGTGTTAATTGACCATGGCATTTCATGCATGAACGATTACACCTTTAAGCTATACCCTGCATGTAGAGGACTAAATTCCCTTTAATTTGATATATGATCATGTACACTTTATCGTACATTAATATGAAATATTTCAACTTAAACAAGTGTCCAGTTTCTTTTTTTGCGGAGTATATAACGCCATTATATACAGAGGTATTACGTACAGCGCCGCTTCGCACACAAATAACACGCAATTATGGCAGCTTCAACGAGCCGATTCGCTTCGCTTGGTGAGGAAGAATTGGACCAAAATGTGAACAATATTCCCGTTCTACTAAGAAAGTCATCAATGTAGCTCAGAATGTGCTGAAAGCTTACAGTGAACACAAAGGATTAACAATTTCAGAAACAATTATACCTACAGCAGCTGAACTGAGTAAGTTTCTTCGATCATTTTATGCGGAGGTTCGTAGATCGAATAGTGAATTGTATGAAGGTGTATTGTAACTTCGCGCACAAACATTTCGAACTTTTTCAAAGTGTCGTAGTAGGATCAACAAAATTACTGTAATCTCAATGAAACAAGCATTAATAAAGGGGACCACCAGGTGATATCAAATATATACCCAACATTTTACAAAGGGTTGTGTAATTCATAAACAAAGCAATTAATTTCCACCACTTACGGAACCACGGCTATCTTTTGGTTCCACACGGGCCAGGCATTTGCGAGTGCGCCAATGCAATACACGCGTACGTCAATAGAATCCCGGATGATTCGTTCGGTCTGCACAGAGCGCCGCTGGCCGCTAGTCTGCGCATTCAGACCGCATGGCCGCATGGCTGAGAATGGTGACGCGTTTTCCAATTATATATTTTTTCTGAAAACATATTTTTGTGAACTTATTGAAGGAATGGAATACTAAAGATGTTAACTTTCTATAATTAGATTATTATTTTGGGGTAGTGGTACCCTAATACTCCCTCTATTCTGAGGATTCGATGTATCTAAAACATTTTCGATTTAAACTCACAATTCATGTGATATTGGCCCGATTCCGTAACCGTGTCATCAACAAGAAATTTTTTCACCGAGTACCATACCCTGTCACACGCATTTGAATTCCCGTGTAGCAAATTTTAACACGCATTTCAATGGGTGTGCGTTGTACGGTGAAGATGAACAATTTTCCGCGTATTAGCATCCTGGCACGCGCAGCGTTGTCAAGCTTTCTACGGAGATTGCGCGATCCGAAAGTAAATTTGAAAGGAAGGTCGAATAAAGGAGCATTTTGCGCAGCATTTCGATAACAACACGTCTGTTCTACTGGAAGGATTTCGATTTAATTTGATGATTTTCCCTTGTCCATAATTTTATTTCATCACCCAATTTCAACTAAAATGGTGAGTCGGCACAATTCTCTAATATCTTGATTTGTATCTATATAGGTCATCATAAAATAACAGATATTGACTTTTTCCTTCGGGAACCATATAACATTTCATTTTCCTTGGGGAGTTATATTTTTGTCTCGGAATACTATATTTTTCCTCAGCGCTACGCGCTTCGGAAAAATATAATGTCACTCGACAAAAATATAACTCCACTCGAGGATCTCAAATGATATTATTGCCCCTCAGTCTAGACAGTCAATATCTGTATAATATATCATCGAACCACTTAAATTAAGCAGTCGTAGTATTTATGTAAAATTCTAGATTTTGACTACGGGAACTGGGTGAGTTGTGTACAAAGTCTATGAGGAATTTAAAATCTCGATGGGAAGGGAAGTTCTTCGGATATCAATTGACTGTTTAAAACAATACAACTCATTGTGAATACCAGCACGTCATAACGTGTATACTTACTTCCAAATAAGATAAAGTATAAATAACATAAATAAAATACATCGAATTCAAATCTAAACAAAAACAATACATATGTTCAATTGTATGTCTCTTAAAGGAGTAGTATAGTTTTGGTATAACGGCTGAGCTTTAGTACCTAAAACCTGCATGCATAATAACATTACAAACTAATAGTTATAACTCCACTATGCTGGAAAGGTATACATAATTACAAACGACTGAGTAAAAAGCCTGTTATCATTTTTTTTAAAGTCCATTCAAACACAAGAGGGCGCTTTCTAAAAAAGCATTGGTTTCAACCGTTTTTCATACAAAATTGCGTATGTGATATTTTGTTGAAATAATTATTGAATAGGGAGATTATCAACAACTATATAAAAGCCTCTTTATACAATTTTCAAAAAAGTGTAAGCATTTAGTTAGTTAGTTTTTATAAAATGTATCGAATAAATCTGGGCCCCAGATTTATTCCGATCGGATATATTTATTGATATTTCAGCCGTTTCCGAACCGATTTTTATCAAATAAAGTTCATTCTGCCATCAAAATTGTATGCTCTTTCAAATTTCACACTAAGTCTTTCATTATCTTTTAGACAAATTATTTCGTGCAGCGCCGTCTATACCAAAGTAAACCACCCCTTTAAAAGGAACGCATTACAAAAAAATTAGTGTACGATATTGTATCGACAAAGAGCTTATTTACACAATTTAACATCGACTTTAAATGGCTCTCTTGACATGCTTGATCGATTCAAGTATTTTTGAACTTTTATAATTCGATTTGCCAAAAAAATATACAAATCATATCTTTCTCTATAAAAAAAAGAAACATTGTCGATTATTTGTAGTTATCAATAACAAATACATTTTGTTGTAATTTTTTACTTAAGTCTCATATTTCCTATGTACATGTAGTGCGTAATGTGAAACAAAATTGTGCATATTTTGCTAAATGCAAGTTGGTAGAATAAACTCAATTGAAGTATCCAATGATACTGTAAGTGATTAATATGCAAATTTTGGCATACTGGCATACCTAATTCATTTGCATCAAGTCCCTAACTATAACATGAGGTGGTCATATCTGAAACTGGTTAAACCTAGGCATCATATATTTAGATCTTCACGTACTAAAGACTTAAGTTGTAGTTCAATGCAAAAGGCAAGATGATACTGAATCTTTCAATGAAGTCCCTAACTATAAGATGTTTTTTAAAAGAGGCGAGCGACTTGTAATTTCTGAAACAGGTAAATGGTCGTCGTCTATAGCTCTATTAAAATCCTCACTGAGGCATGTCGTAGGGCAATGCAAGGCGTAGGATAATAATCACCGTTGAAATGAATGTCATGTTTGAAACAAGTAAATGCCGGCATACAATATGATCATAATTATGACCATATTATGAACAGTTCATCCTATGAAATAAATATTTCGTTAAATATTTTATGATATTTGCAGCCGTTTTGAAATGGCATTTGTTCTTTCTATTCCATTTATCACAAGATGTGCTTTCTTCCAAAAGGCGATATATCCACGTTTTCAACTTTCGAGGAAAACGGGTTTCCTTGCCCAGCTTTGTACACGTGCCAATGGGAATATGAAATTTGAACTTTCTATATTTTGATTTTGAGTGAGTAATTTGCCGTAAAATGTAGATTCCTATAGATAGAGCTATACGTAGCATATAAATGTAGATATATCATTATATTTGTTATGGAAAGTGGATTTAACGCCTTTTGAGACTGAGCTCTTCATATACAGATAGCTACAAGCTCACACAAACAAACACATTCATGCCCACAGACACACATACACACACATACGCACGCACGCACATACTCAAAAGCATGCTCCCACACACATACACACACACGCACGCACAACACGCACACACAAACACGCATGCACACACACACAAACACGCATGCACACGCACAAACACACACACACACATACACACGCAAACACACACACACACCCACACACGCACACACCCACGCACACGCACACCTCCCCATACACACACTCGAACACAAATGCACAAACACTCGTGCACACTAATACAAACACATGTACGTTACGCTCTGATGTAAAAACAAACATACACACATACATACAAACAACTCAAATGTGCACAAAATGCATCTTAATATCACACCATGTAAACAGAAATATGGATCTGTATATGATATTTATTATGATTAGCAGACGTATTGAAGAATAATCATGTTAGAGTTCCTATGCGAAGTAATATCACAAATTAGACAAATGATACATGAACGGAAAGCTTATACCATCCAGAAAACAAATCATCTGCTCTTAAGTCTTGAAATATCAATGAAACGCGATAAGAAGCTTTTTTCCAAGACCCTTCTCAGAACTTCTATACTTGGCTTGAAACGGAAATTACCGAGTACAGGATAATGACGTCACGCGTGCACCCTCGAGCCCCTCGCCTAGCTCGAGATCCAGCGCGAGATGTACCCAACTGTGTACTAAACCCCTTACAAAAAGTTCCACAATTCAAGTTTGTATGACACCCGAATATGGGGCAAAGTCAAAAGTGATATGTTGCAAAATGCAGTGATATTGTCAATATTGTACCCTCCTTTTGTTATAAGAATAAAGTGTTCAATCGGTCATGCGTGAATGTCAATGACGTTTTATCATCTTTTTTGGACGATGAAATGTGATTTTGAGGTGGCGCAATAACGTTTGTGTATGTTGTAAGGAAGATGTAATATGTTTTATTGACTAATTGAGAAATTATCATTATGTTTGACTTTTACTTACACAGATTATTGCAAGTTTTCCAATTTTACGCAATTACAGTACAAACGTCACTTTTAATTGTCCAAACAACAGAATAAGTATACAGTCAACTTCAACATAATGTCATCCTCCAGGATGATAACGATAATGATAATACATCATGCATGAGCGCCTCAACATCATTCAACATATCAATTATTCTCCCTATGACATGATTAATCATACTGACAATATCAATGCATTTTGCAAGATTTCACTTTTGACTTTGTAATGCACATTCCATGATAACATATTCATAACAAATGTCATACCACTGTAAAGAGGTGAAACTAAGCTTTTCAATTATAGAAAATGTATGAACAGTAGTAAAGTAATAGGAGAGATATGAACGCTAAAACTTGAATTGCGGACTTTTTTGTGAGGGGTTTATATCCAGACTTCACATGATCCGGACTTACGCCAGCTGATGATGAAAGTGGAATACAAATATCTCGAAATTAGCTAATTACATTATAATATTGTGTATTAAGCAGATTTTATTATATAATATTGAATACTGCAAAAAGATTTGTCTAAATATCTTTCTATGTTGTGTAATTTGCTGAGATGTTTTCGTAAACGGGCCGCCTGGCAGCGCAGAGTGATTGTTGGTGACTTGTATAGTTCGGTGCGGGTGTATACATATATTATAGACATGACGGTGAATCGTGAGCATACCTTTGCCTTTTTATGATGCCGTGCAGTTCAATTTACGGTGCATATGTAGTCGATATTCGCAAGTAAAAAGTACTACTAGTAGAAAAGTCTTTTTAGTGACTTTACTGAAGAATGAATTCATGGTATGTTCCGACTCGTCCTCAATATACCAATGACACTATATTTTGTGGAGCTGTTTGCATCAACTTCGATGTCTACATTTAGTAGTTCCTCCTCAAGAGCTGCAGACATTGTGATGAGATATAGGCGTTCGAATGGCATTTACACATACACCTACATTACACAAAGCCGACGGGCATGGGAGCGCCCCCCCCCCTGCGCTCGCCCCACTAGATACGTCATTTATCGTACCTGCACACAGCGGGCTGACCAAGGGCGAAAAACGGAAATTTCATCACTTTTGATAGCAGATTAAACAATTCTGTGACAATATTTGGAAAGTAAATATGAATCATTCGGAAGAGTGTAACATTTCCTTTGCAATGATGCCGACATTACTTGGTTACAAGCATTTTTAAACCTTCGCTCAGGTACTTTAAGAATAAAATTAATCATGTCTCAAATATTTATTATGCGAGGTTATATACTTTTTTCCATGAATTTCCATTGAATAAGCACGTAATAACATGATGATGCAGACTATTAATGTGTTTTTAACTTAACATAAAACGGCATGTTTAGTTTTATGTACAACTGTCCTATCATTGTTAAGTGATAGAAAAATAAGTAGCAGTATATTACCTAGACTAAACAAGATATGGGGTGATATTTTGAAATAATTCATGTCAATGTGCACACTAAAATGTGTGATAAAACACCGGCCGACTCTCTTAATCGATATACTAGTCGTATCAATTTATTTCGAATCGCAAAAATACTCATATCTATTAATATACAAATCATTTCTTTTGGTAAGAGAAACATTTGTCAATTGATCATAGTTATCACTCCATGTAAATTTGTGTTATCATTTTTATTGTACTGCAGTCTAATATTTCCTACGTGCATTTATAACGTTATGTGAAACAAAAGTGGGAACATTAAAATATTAAAGTTGTTAAACAAAAATGTATACAACGATCCTGGGACTCTGTGAGTAACTAATAGGCAAATATGTTCAAGATTGTAAGAATGCAAACTGCTGAGGGCGCTTTAGATATACTGTACTTGAAATAGAGCCGTGTACGGCTCTAGTTCAAGGTTCAAGGTTCAAGGTTCAATTTTATTTCATTTTCAACAAGAAAATACATAAAAGTCACAACAACATGTTATAAGATATACAAGTTCCAATCAAAATTTACGTTAATATAATTATTAATTAAGTTACAATGAAATGTTGAAATAATCCTGTCATATAAGCGGAATCGGAAAGGAAATAAAAGTTGTTGCATGTTTAAATTTCAAGTGAAAATGGAGGGATCCTCTAAAAAGCATTGCTTGTAGAATGTGGAATCCCTACAAAATTAATGTTTTACAAAAATTATGAAAGTATCAAATACGAAAAAAGAAGAAAAAAACAAACACACACAATAGCACATATACGGTGTAGTATTATAAAGAATGTAATTAGGTATCTATTACAAATCTGTTTGATAAGGATTCAATATAATGTTGTGCCTACGGAGACTACTAAAGAGAACATTTATGAACGAATACAGACGCAGTGTGGAAGCATATATACTTGGACAAGAGTATACAACAGATAGTGGAACATAGAAAGTACGAATCGAATGAGATGGTATGCTTCTGCAACGTATGCAATACAAACTTCATACAAATTAAAAGTATAAAGTATTTTTTCATTGAAATAAACGGAGCAATTTCCAAAATAAGCAACGATGATAAATAGTCCTTTAGGATGACTCTTTTAATTACCGAAAACTTATTTAACTATTACCATAACGTTGTAATTAACATGATTTAAATTTACTTTTGAAAGAATTAAGTGAAGGTATATTTTTCATACCTATATCAAGAGTATTTCCAAATGTAGGACCATCATAAATAAACGTATTCTGAGCTAATAAAGTTCTTAAAAGGTGTAAATGAAATTCGTTTGACTGTCTAGTTGGGTAATTATGAACCAAATGATTTGTAAGAAACATCTAAAGCTAAATGTAACGCATTATTATCATATTTATACATTACTAGACCAAATTGATATGAGTAGAGGTCATTAATTTTGTTAACTTTATTATAAATAAAAATAAAGGGTCTGTGTGGGAGCGTGCAGTGGAATTATAAATAATACGAAAATTCCTTTTTTTTAAATAATAATAACCTAAATAATCCTAAAGACAATGGATGCGTGTTCCCCCAAGCACGAAATCCATAGTTTAAGTACCGCAATATTAAAGATGAGTCAAGTTTCTAACCGATTTATCACTCCAATATTACGCGAAATAATTTTTTTAATTCTATCAATATGACTTTTCTATGAAAGTTTATTATCAGCAATTACTCTGCAAAATGTAATAGAAGGCACATTTTCCAATGCATTATTATCAAAAACAATGTTTAAGGGCAAATAATCTATTGATTTACTAAATAACGCATGTTTATTTTTTATAATAATTCAAAAATAATATATTATTATTTTTGATGCTTTTTTGAAGTGAACTTCAAATTTGAACATTCTAAATATAGATTTGTATGAGGTCATAGTTTCTCTACTCTATGTGGATTACTGTTAGAAAAACAATAAATTTGTGACATCAGCAAATAGTATGAAAGACAATATATCAGATGACTTACACAAATCATTTATATAAATAATAAATAAAAGTGGACCCAATAATCTTCTTTGCGGAACGCCACAAGTAATATAACGAAATTCGGAATTAACATTGATTACAGAAACATACTGCTTTCTATTGGAAAGGTAGCTCCGGAACCACTCCAAGGCCTTCCCATGTAGGCTATACCATAATAAGAAAGTGTATAGAGTAAAATATTGTGGTTAATCATGTCGAAGGCCTTGTAGAAGTGAAGGAATATTCCTACCGTGTGTAATGATTTGTCAATATCATGTGCCACCTTGACTAGATTGTATAAAACAATATCTTATCAACGGCATGTCCGCGTATGAACATTATTAAACTGAGGAATACTATATTAAAAAGAATAAGGACATATTTAACTAATTACAAACATACATTAGGTGGCACTGTTCATGCAAGTTATTCCACAATTCCTTTTTCAGATGTAATCATTTTCTCTTTGTTCATGGCAAAGAGTGATCATACACCATTGTCTAGGCAATTGTATGTGCATATCTAAAATACAATAGCTTCTATGTGATCCGCCTCCTAAAACCATACTGTCAAACTTTCATAGATATTTATATGCATCATTACTTGTAAGGCTAAATGTTTTGTAAATTTTTTTTTAAAGGGATAGTTGAGTTTTGGTAGAGAGGGTACTTCACAAAATATTTTTTGTGAGATAATGAAAAAATGACTGTCAAATTTGAAAGAACATGACATTTTAATGACAGAATAAACTTTATTTGATCAAAATCGGTTCAGAAACGGCTGAAATATCCATAAATATATTTGTATTCAAAAGATCTTTGCCAGGCGACATTTTCACTTTTTTTGAAATTTTTGTAAAAATGCTTAAAGACTACTTTGAACTAAATTCTGAATAGGGTTTTAAAAAGTCGTTGATGATATCTCTATTGAATCATCAATTAAACAAAACATTAAATGCACAATGAATATGAACAAATGTGTAAAATCAATGATTTTGGTAGAAAGCGCTCTTTTAAGTTGTAACAGCTCTTTTTGAATGATAACAGGGGTTGTACTTAGTCGTTTGTAATTGGGTATACCTTTTGAGCATGGTGAAGTCAATAATCTTATTTGGTACCGTAATGGTACAGGTTTTGGTTACTAAAGTTAAGTTTGACCAAAACTCAACTATCCCTTCAAGTGCAATGAAATGCAATACCTGGATGATCTCTTTATAGCCCTTTTATATTCTGACTGCTCTTAAACAATATTACGTAAAATATAAATGTATATCTCTACCGCAATTCTCTACAAATCATCAATACCCAGGGGGCAAACCACAATTTGTTGAGGTTTTCAGACATGGGCTGCTGTAAAAGGTTGGCCACCAGAAATGGTTTCTATTAATATTTATTATTATTTATTCGGCCAAAATTCAAACAGATACAGAATATACAAAATGCAAAATACAAAATACAAACAGTCAATAAAGAAAGTGAAGGAAAGGGAGAAAAGGGACAGTTACAAGTGGGCCAGGGCTCACAAAAGTAACATTCTTTACTATTGCCCGGAGACATGCGAGCCCTCACAAGTAACTGTCAAAAAAACATTTAGGAAACATCTATATTGCACATACATCTACATGTAGAACAAATTACATATTTAAAATAACAGTATTGCAAAAATCAACAAAACTAGCCTAAGCCACCTCCTCCGGTAATAAATAAAAAATTAAGACTACAAGATTAACTATAATACAGAAAAATATGAATTCCAAATAATTGAACTAAAATAAAATATTACTAATAAGCATAACAAATTAAACAATGCAAGAAAATAAATTTCAACCAAGATATTACTGCTTTACATTGATGTTAAAATTACTCATTAATAATTAACAATTAACAATTAACAATTACAATAAATAATATAATGACATACAATGGGTGATTTCAAGTACGGTGCTGATGTTGGTGTTGGTGTTAGCAGCCCATAAATGCTGTTAATCCGAGCTCTAACACCAGCGTTCAGATTAACGACGATACCGATACCAAGTATCGATAGCCTAACACCAGCATATCGATAGCTTGACGCCGACAGAAATAAATTTATCCACCCGAAAAGCAAAAAAATTGTATATATATATCCCACGTAAAAAAAGCCCGAAATCAATGTACTCTGGCAAAATTCACCACGGACGTGAGAGTATTTATTAAGATCTCTCATTTCTAAGATGTACAATTTTGCAATTAGCCTTATTTTGTTCAAAAACGATATTTTTAGAGCGTTTCGGTACGATTTGCGTGAGTGACGTGTTACTGCGTGAGTGTGAGCTTCCGTAGGCCTGTGCACAAGTCAATTCGTTTTCGAGCTCAAACTTTCGTTCCATATAATTATTATAAACTGATTGGCACAAAATCCATCAATTTAGTTAGTGTACTCTAGACTATTCTCCAACAAAATGACGGGTTAATAAAATATATTACAATTTACATTGACAATATCACTCATAAATCTTACTTTTCCTGATAAGTAAGCTGGAGAAAAATAAGAAAACAACCAACAACCAAAGCATTGTTTTGAATTTAAGTAGTTATCATCATGATCATGGTTGTATATTATTACTATTAGTAGGAAAATTAATATTCCTTTTAATACGATTGTTAGATGCCCAACTGATTTAAAGATAAAATTCACGAATTGAAATAACTTGAAATTGAATTATTAAACATTTTCCCCGTTGGCATTGGATGCAAAACGTAACAAAGAACTGGATAGTACAGCCTAGGCTATTAGATCTATTCTAGGATTAGGAATAAGGTAATAACAGGGGACTAAATGATGATTTTAAAGTAGGCCTAACAAAAATAAGTATTTATACCCCCTAGCTATAATCATATAATGTAAATATTGGCACTGCCATTAACTGTTTGCTAAATTTGTATTTAAATTTACGAAATTGAAACTTTTGAAATGAAAATGTCACAGATTTTAAAAGGGGCAAACGGGTTTTAGAGAAATTACTCAAAATTGAACGAACAAGTATAGGTAGGCCCCAGTTATACGTACGAGCTAGCTCTGCCTAGGCCTAGTCTGTGACTGAGGTTAACGACTTTACCTAGGCTAGACTGCCATTATGTCCTAGATTATTAGATGGCCTCTAGGCTCTAGCTCTTCAATCTGTATTATTCTAGAGTACATTAGTTATATAGGGCGGTGTATACAGCTATCTTGCGAATTTTCTAATCTTGTAGTTAC
>JBAMJV010014157.1:0-54409 GCA_037951105.1 Echinarachnius parma
AATTTTGAGAAGAAAATAACGATGCTCCGATGTTTTATTGTCAATAATTTTGAAAATGCGTGCTCTTATTTTGCGATGATAAAAACGATGCTGCAGATTTATTCGGCATCGAAATTTCCTCGTAGCGCATGTCGTTATGCCCGCTAATGTTGAGACGATATTTAACGGCATTTATTTTGATTCATGTATATCGTCTGTCGGACTTGTAAACTTACCGTTATTACGCCGACTATTTTATTGACTAATATTCGTAACGTTTTCGTTTATTTTGAGAACGTAAACGATATAATTACGGCATTTATTTAGACCCCTGTATCGTCAGTGGGACTTATTAAATAAGCATATTTACGATGATAATTTTATTGAATAATATTCGAAACGTTTTCGCTTCATTTTGAGAACGCAAACGGTAAATTCACGGCATTTATTTCTACTCATGTATCGTCTGTCGGACTTATAAAATAAGCATACTTATACGATGATTATCCTACATTGACTCATATTCGTAACGTATTAAAGTTTCTATGATTTTGGCATCACTTTCGTAACTCATGAATTAATGCGCTCTCTAACTTTCATTTTGAGAACGCAAACGGTAAATTCACGGCATTTATTTCTACTCATGTATCGTCTGTGGGACTTATAAAATAAGCATACTTATACGATGATTATCCTACATTGACTCATATTCGTAACGTATTAAAGTTTCTATGATTTTGGCATCACTTTCGTAACTCATGAATGAATGCGCTCTCTAACTTTGAGAAGATCATAATAATTATGTTCCGATAACTTTGGCATGATTGTTCGTAACTCATAAAATCGCGCTCTCTAACTTTGAGAAGATAATGATCAATATGTTCCGAAGATTTAGGCATAGCGATAGTAATGATAATTGTTACAGAAATTATATTGTTTTTCTTTTCCCTCCCGAGCTTTCGTTATAACTCGGGATGCGTGTTTGTAAGTGAGATAATATCTCCGATGTTTGAGATATTTATCGCATCGCATATAATAATATAATATTATTATATCGAAACATCGTTTCCATTTGGAGAAGATCATTATGATGTTCCAGATAAGTTCGGTATCATTTTATCTGAAGTACATTTTTTGTAATTATTGAGATAATAATTCCGATGTTTCCGTTATTTGCCGCATCATTTTCTTGCAGGCATTATCAGACATCGTTTTCATTTTAAAAAGATGATTATGATGTTCCTGATTAGTTTGGCATTTTTATTATAAACTTGAAAAGCGAATTCGTGTTTTGATATGTTAATTACGATGTTTAAAATATTTTACGCATGCATCATTATTATCTGGAAGTACATACATCGATCGTAAAATTGTGTGAACAATTTTAGAAGATAATTGAAGATTATTATTAATTATGATGTCCAGATTAGTTAGTTAAGCATCATTTTATCATAATTTTGAAAAGATTCATTTTGACTACAGATTTGTTTTATTAGTAAATGACATTGATTAAACTTGTTCGGATTGTAACGTTTGCATGATTGTTCAAATCTCATCTCCTCCTTTTCTGTTCATGATATAAAATTGATTAGTTTACCTCGAAACAAATTAATTTTATTATTATAATCTCTCTTACTTTCTCTAATATTCTCTTTGCATGTTTTGACGCTTTATTTATGTTATAGTTGCAATTAATGTGTGTATTTTTCCCTTTCATGGTTACCTTATATATTTTGCAATATTCTCTTTCTCATATCGCAGCGATTTTATCACATGTTGTTTCCGTATTCTTTTATTTTCGTTGTAAACAGTTACGGTCGTCCGATAAATATAAATCATATAATTATATTATTAATTTGTTACTTCAGTTACTAGATCGACATGAACAATTAGACAGACGGGTAGGTCCTCTTAATAATCGCATAATCAAAGAATTATTACTAAAAATGACAATCAAGAACATCATCAGATTGTCCTTCATAGCGTGTAAATAAATATCATTATTATATTATGTCATACAAATCATTTTTGCTACATTTAAAAAATCATATCCGTATTTGTTGGGAACATCATCAAAATGTTTCGTAAGATAGAAGACGCTCATTTTCAGATGATGCACTCCCTCAAATTCTGTTCTATCACAGGGACATTGTAATCGCAAAATCATAATATTAATTTTACGGGGGAAAAATAAATAACATCGGGGAAATCGCTGCTGAACTCCCGGGGAGGTTTTCACTTGCAAATAAGCATTTTAAATTATGCCTGTATTGTAAGGGATTTGAGGGGAAAAAAACGGCGTTACTAGGGGCTGAAGGGTTGAGGGGAAGGGGCATCCGCGGCGAGTTATAAATCTAAGGTTTAGTTTTGTGATGAATGAACACACTACATTGTGTTGAGCTGTGGGCCACGTGGCGTACTAGAACAAACACAGGCCATGTCAACTCGTTAAATTGCTTCTCGTAATATTGTTAATCAAGAACAGGAAAAGGAATTTGTGGGTTGGGAAAGTGGTAGAAATATGAAACGAGAAACTAAGTATTCTTCAAGGGTGACCTTCACGTATGTGTGTGTGTGTGTGTGTGTGTGTGTGTGTGTGTGTGTGTGTGTGTGTGCTGGGGGAGGGGGGGGGGGGGACAAATCACAATTGCTTGTAGTACAAATGGTTAAAGTAAGGCCTGTAAAGTGTCTAACTACACGAAAATTACTGGGAGCTTCCTAGTGTATCTTCTATGTTGTTTAGCTTATGGTAAGAGAAGAATAAAAAGGGGTTAGATTTTGTCAAATGCCCCTTAAGTATGACGATATCTATCATTCAGCTCAAACGGTTAACAAACCGTCATAAACCTTATAAACGTCCGTTGTAAAAGCTGACGCATATTTTCGCCTTTTAACCGGGAAAGCAGTGTTCTTTTTCAATGAAACTTTCACATATCATTCGGACATATCTTACAATGATTTTGGTACAGGATTGAAGTCTCAAATGTCATTTTGGGTAATATCTGACACTTTACAGGCCTCACTTTAAGGTTCACATGTAGAGTGTCAGATATTGCCAAAATGACATTTGAGACTTCAATCCTACAGCAAAATCATTTGTAAGATAATATTATGTCCGAATGATGTGTGAACGTTTCATGGAAAAAGAACACTGCTTTCCTGGTTAAAAAAAAAGCGAAAATATGCGTCAGCTTTTACAACGGACATGTATGAGGTTTATGACCATTAACGCTTTTGAGCTGAATGATAGATATCATCATACTAAAGGAATATTTGAACAAAAATCTAACCCTATTATAGTCTCTCTTTCATTAGCTAAACAACACGGTAGAAGAGAAACAAGGGAGCTCCCAAGTATTTTGTGTGGCGTTAAGACACTTTACAGGGATCCCTTTAAGATACCGACACTCTTATCAACACAGCTATAGTCGAGATCAAAAGCTACCGCCCCGGCCATAATTTCCAAGAAAATAAACAACGGGGTGATAGTCTTGAATGTCAGGCAATGTAAAATGCGTGAGAAAGTAGCTTCATTTATTGATCGGGATTCATTCCCTCTTCTAATCCCCCCGATATGGATGGATGGATGGATGGATGGATGGATGTTTTTAAATATTTTCTTTCTCATATTGCAGCGATTTATCACAATGTTTTTTCCGTTTCCTTTTCTTTGAATATAAATCTTATCATGCACGATCGACTTCAAGAATCGTACGTCCTTTAAATCTTCGCAAAATCAGAGAACGTGTTATCAAGAGCATTGTCAGATTTTCCTTGAAATTAAATTATGAGCGTTTGTTCATTATATGTCATACGATTTTCATTTGTGCAAATGGAACGTATTTTTAACAAATATGGCGGCATTTGTCATCGAAACAACTTGTCATCCTCTGTATGGGAGGTTTTGTTGTTTTAATATGTGTAGCCCGGTCACGGGCGTCGATCTATCTATGATACCCATTGATCAGGGGGCGATGATCCATTCATCCATCCCCCCTGATGAATGGGTATTACGTAAGTATCGACGCCCATGAGCCCGGTATGATGGGCGGATTAATCAGAAGGAGATTATTATTTTTGTTTGTTGACGGTCTACGTAATTGAGTGCGCACATGTACGTGGATGCGTGATTACATTTATACCAACTTGATGATTTACAGTGGGACAGCGGCCCATTATAGACACAACATGACACTAATTCGAATTATGTAACCTCTTGGATGGAATGCCATCCCTACCCAGAGCGAGTGACAGGGGGGGGGGGGGGGGGGGGCAGCAGCCGTGGCCAGTTTTAGATGTCAGTTTTGTGGCGATTTTGTTGTTCAATTTGTGGCCACGTGGTATCAAGAGATGATCGTATACATTACTAAGGCGTTCTAGAACAAATACAGGCCATGTAAATTCGCTGAATTGCTTCTCGTAACATTGTTCAATAACAAGAGAAGGAATTTATGGGTTGGGAATGTGGCAGACATGTCATTTTTCGATATTGATATGAAAATATATATAGTGTATTTTGATGCGATGTATTTATCTGGATTTTGTTGTATACATGGAATCTCAACTCACAGTTTTTATTTGTTTAAAATAATTAATTCTAAAGAGATAAGGAATGAGTACCAATTTGAAAAATTACCGAAAACACATTTGAAGTTGAAAAATAATCTTACAAAAAGAGACCGATTCGCCGCTAGCACTTCGGCTAACGAAGATCAACAGGCTATTGCCGCCTGAGCTCCGGGGCGCGCAATTTTGTTTTAAACGCTAGCCTGGCCACTTTCACCATAATACTCGTGAAAGCGCGCTGGTATATAAGCCAAGACTAGCGCATGCTGAATGCGATACAATTTCTATGCATCAAACTCTGCGACTCTGCGACATCGATCTAGCTATAAAGACAAGTCCAAGGGCAAGAAAAAACGGGTAAAATAAAGGGTAACCATTAATTAGTGGCCGATCTTGATGCGGACTACGACCACGACGATGAGACTAGGAATATTCATCTAGGCGTAGATAAATATACACTCACAGTCATCATGGTGTGTGAAACCACGATTTTATTGAGAAAATTGCTATGCTTGCGTGTAAATCAACACACGCGAGCTAGTCTTGGCTTACCAGCGCGCTTTCACGAGTTTTTAGCTCACCCGGCCCGAAGGGCCCGATGAGTTTAGGCCATGGCGTGGCGTCCGTCCGTCCGTCCTTCCGTCCGTCCACAGTTTTCAAAATGCTTCTTCTTCGTTATTTTTCAACCGATTTTGATTCTGATTGTTTCATAAGATAGGGCTAGGAGGGGGATTTAAAACTTCTACACAGAATCGTGAAATTCATTATCTATGGTAATTTATGCAAATTTATTCCAAGAAATCACAAAAAATGCTTCTTCTCCTTCATTTCTCGACCGATTTTGATTTGGTTTGCTTTATCTGGTAGACCTAACTTTGGTACACTAAACTTCTACACAGAATTTTGAAATTGTTCTACATTAATTAATTATGGTAATTTATGCAAATTTATTCCAAAAATAACAAAAATTGCTTCTCCCTCATTTCTTGACCGATTTTCATTCTGTTTGGTTTAACTAATAGGGCTAGGTTTCATAAGATAGGGCTAGGTTTCATACGATAGGGCTAGGAGGGGGATTTAAAACTTCTACACAGAATCATGAAATTCATTATCTATGGTAATTTATGCAAATTTATTCGAAATCACAAAAAATGCTTCTTCTCCTTCATTTCTCGACCGATTTTGATTTGGTTTGCTTTATCTGGTAGAGCTAACTTTGGTACACTAAACTTCTACACAGAATTTTTTCTCCATTCATTAATTATGGTAATTTTTTTATTTTGACCAGTTGAAAAGTGTAGCCTACCACATGAAATTTGCGATATTTGATGTTGCGAGATGGCGGATGAGCGCTACGTCATTGACGTTCTGGTTGAGGAAAGTGGCCAGGCTAGCGGGGCACTGGTCGGCTACGAAAGGTGGCAGGGAGGCATAATGAGGCATACCAATATTTACACACAAACAAACGTATCTATATTCAACATCCACACGCACAAACCACACTCACAAATACACACATCAGCAACAAACGTGCATTTCAGGTCCGAGGCTTAAACACACATTTTCGAAGCCGAGACCAGTGTGGACCCGAGACCGAACAAATTGACATACATATATCTGACTTCGTAGGGGGGAGGGGGCGGGGTGTCCGAGGCACACACATTTTCGAAGCCGAGACCGAGACCGAACAAATGTATACATGTACATCTGAATGCATTGGGGGGGGGGGGGGGGGGGGGGGGTGGGGGTAAGCACAAAACGCGCCATGACTTGCTACGGGCCTGACACCATCATCATTATTATCTCTATCATCATCATCATCATCATCATCATCATCATCATCAAAATGCAGGGGGGGGGGGGGGGGAACCATCCTTACTTTTATCCGTATTTGATAAAAAAATATACGATAGCCATAAGCCTAGTAACATTGTTATTTAATTAGTAAATTTTAGGAGTGCTTTTATCGAGAAAAAAAAATTGTTTAAAGGGTTGCGTAATTTACAAAAAAAAACGGGACCGAGCCCCGAACGTGCCCGTGTTCGAGAGACGAGTAAGCAGGGGGGGGGGGGGGGGGGGGGTGCAGCCATCCTTAAAAGACTGATCATTATTTTGTAAAATCTGATCTGATCGTTTCTTGTTTTTATCTTGTTTTAATTCCTCCTACCCATATCATCGGGAAGTTAGCTATTATAACAATCATAATGATAATGATAATAATGATAAAAATCATCATCGTCATCTTCATATTAATCATACTTATCATCATGGGGGCGGGGAGTCATCCATACTTATTACATAAAATACGAGAGCCGCAAGCTAAGTAATATCGTTCCTTGTTTAACAAAAATGTAGGAGCGCATTCATCGAAATCAATTTTAATCATAATCATATTAATACGAATTAATAATAATGATTAGAATCATTATCATCATCATCATCATAATCGTAATCATTATGATGATGTAAGTAATAATAATACTAATGATAATCCAAAATCAGCTAAGAAAAACATTAAATAACTTGTTCATAATTCAATATCGTTGTATGTGCTGTATCTCATGCAGGTATCGGGAAGATTGCGTTGATGTTAATCATAATCATATTAATACAATCATAGTAAAACATATAATAATAATGCTAATGATAAGAACAATAATAATAATAACAATAATCATCATCATCATCATCATCATCATCGTCATCATCATCATCTTCATCACCACCATCATCATCATCATCAGTATATATTTTATATAATCAAAATATTTCATTTCCAATTGTTGAACTGTGTCGTTCATATTTTTTGCTGTAATGTGGGATATGTGATATCACAGTGAATATGTTTACTCTTTCATATCAACATTATATGATGCCAGCTGTGTTGGATTATGTAAGAGTGCTACTACTTGGAGTTGAATAGCACACTCCGCCCTTTGGGAGACGCCCCCTTTCATACTCAATGAAAGAACAGGACGCACAGCTTTGTATTGTTCGTGTAAACCTTTGACCTTTGACTAAAAAATCAATAATATCCCCAAAAGATTTACCATGAAGTTTCCTTAGAAAATGCAGTGAATACACATGCATATAAGTATAAGTTTTTCTATTTAAAACCCGTGTTCCAAGTTCCTACTTGTTATGCTTGTTTTAATGCGATAATATAAACATATAAACATCAGCAACACGCCTGACGCGTACGACGAATTAACCATTATTTTCTATAAACCTGTTTCATACCATTTTGCTCGCTGTATAATTGTATTGCCTTTACACCAGCATGTGTCTGTTATTACATAAATTTACAAGCAAACTCAGAATTTAGAGACTAAGGATTAGGAAGATAACTACAGTTTTTTGCAGAACCATCGCCACTTGACGTGGGTTGAATAGAAGCGAATACAATGCCATGGTCAGAATATTGATCGGTCTATTGTGTATGCTTGCTGCACAAGTAAAGTCCGCTCACCGTGTTGAATACAATTTAAATACAGGACTTTTAAAATGAAAGGCAATGTTGGCTTTTCGCTAGCACTGAAGTATAACACTACGTAATGTTAAAGGGATAGTTGAGTTCTGGTAAGGAGAGTACAGTTTTGGTGAAACTGAATTTTAGTAACCAAAACCGGCATCATTACATTACAAACTAATAGATAACTAGAAAGGAACACAAAATTACAAATGACGTAGTAAAGATCATGTTATCATTCAAAAAGAGCCGTTAAAACGTAAGAGGGCGCTCTCTAAACACTCATCGGTTTCAACCATTTTGAATAAAATATTGTGCATGTGATGCTTTGTTGAAATAGTGATTAGATAGAGAAATAACTAACAACTATTTAAATACCTATTTTGTAACTTTTTGAAAAGAGGAAGCATTTAAAAAAAATTTTTAACGGCTGGTTCAAAATTCTGTAATAAACCTGGGGCTCCAGGTTTATTACAAATTGTTATATTTATGGATATTTCAGCCGTCTCTGAACCGATTTTGATCAAACAAAGATGATTTTATTATTTAAATATTATGCTCTTTCAAATTTTACACTCAGTTTTTCATTACCTCACAAAAAAATAAGTAGTCTCTACCAAAACTCAACTATCCCTTTAATATTTTAACGTTTAACGCTCGAATCATTGCGGAAACAAACTTCATAAATGCATGGGAATACGGCATAATTTAATTATCAGAAAGATTGTTAAATCTGAATAACGCATACATGTATTTAGAAATGTGTGATCTTAAAATGTTGCATATCGTCATAATTAGTCTCCGCCAGATAAAATGAGCATATAAACATATAAAATATCAATATGACGCCCGATTCATTGAGGACATCGGCATTATTGTAAAACTTATTATTTCGGGCGGCTGATTATATCGGCTTTATCACGCCAATATAATATCAAAGTCGGAAGATGAATGGCTTACAATTTGCGCCATTTTTTTCAAACTAAAGTATCTTGCGTTTTAGACAAACATAATTGATAAACGTTTGTCAATGTTGTCCCAAAGGAATCCCGTTATAACGGAATCGTCAGGATCGCTGTTAGTTACGTGGTTCTACCTCAATATTAGTATTAATCTGAAGAATGGACAATGAATAAAACAACAATGCGTGATTAAAACATTATGTATCGTCAGAAACATCGTCATATTCTCCGGAATATAAATGGAGCATTACAAATAAAAACATATCAAGATTTTTTTTCATTGGAAAAGACACCCTATCCGACGGACATTTTGGTACCATATTTCTTGGGAGGTGCCCCGTTCCGTTTTGGGGGCCACCCTGTATAGTGCATATCAATATCGAAAACCAAATTGTTAAAGGGATAGTTGAGTATTGGTCAAACTTAACTTTAGTAACCAAAACCTGCACCATTACGGTACAAAGTAATAGTTATAACTTCACCATGCTCGAAAAGTATACACAATTACCAACGACTATGTAAACCCCTGTTATCATTCAAAAAGAGCCGTGACAACTCAAGCGGGCGCTATTTAAAAAAATGGTTTTAGTCTTTTTTCATACAAAATTGTGCATTTAATGTTTGTTAAAGGGACAGGTCAACTTTTACAAAACGTCTGAACAGCTTTCAGTTGACGGATGAGGATCAATGTAACACGCACAAAAAAAAATCAGAGTGAACAGCCCTCTAATTTGGATTCTACGAATGAAAATGAATGCGTCCCTCCATTTAAACTATACACCGTGTCCCAGAAAAAACGAAACCGGGTTTCATGGCAGAAATTTTCTGTCATAATGAATAAAATAAAAAGCTCTGTGTCTCTTCTTTCATTTGATGTGCAACTTATGGCACATACTTCAAGCATGACTGAATTAGAACAATGGAAAGTGGTGTTACCAATATTCAATTTGCACGCATAAATTTGAAGTTTGGGTGAGTTTTAAGAGTTGTAAACGTACTTATTTTTAAAAAGGACAAACACCACATAAAAGTTCATATTTTAACTTTTACATGACACCTCATGCTAAAAAAAATAAATGATTTATGCCAGAGAACGAGTACAATGAAAACATGCCTGATTTCTGCCCGAATGAGTGAAAGTTGAGTAAGAAGTCGCTCAGCTTTCCTGCCTAGCAGCTGTCAATGGACTTTGATGCATGAGTGAATTTACACAAACATGGGGATCAGGAAACGGGCTAGATCAGGAAAGTTACTCATTTGGGCTGGAATCAAGCATGTTTTCATTGTATTTGTTCTCTGGCATATATAATTTATTTTTTAATCATGAGGTGTCATATAAAAGATAAACTTATGAATTTTCATGCGGTGTCTGTCCTTTTGCAAAATAAGTACGTTTACTACTCTTAAAACTCTCCCCAAAACATCACCCAAACTTGCAATTTCTGCGCGCAAATTGAATTTTGGTAACACCACTTTCTATCGTTCTAATTCAGTCATGCGTGAATTATGTGCCATAAGTTGTATATCAAATAAAAGAAGAGACACATAGCTTTTCAGACATATATATATCATCAAGGAAATTATTCATTATAACATAAAATTTCTGCCATGAAACCCGGTTTCGTTTTTTCTGGGACACGGTGTATATCGGTCAATAAAGGAGTTCAACTGATTTAGCATAATATTACAACAATATAGTACTAATTCTCGTAAAGGTATTGTGAAGCCGACATTTGTTAACGTATGTCACGGAAAAAGATCTCAAAAAGAAAGAATATATAATTACATGTAGTCAGTTTAAGCGATGTTTGGGCATTTTGCTTGGTTATTGCTCACACATTAGTACTTATGCGCGGGTCACGTAGCTAGCGCGGGTCACGTAGGGGTCATGCATACCGATCTGGCTTTCCGTGAAATCTGTTTACGAACTTACTCACCGGCCGAAAATACGTATGTACCTATTTAACCGACGTCCCTCAGTTTAATCAGTTTTAGGTCTATAACTCCAAGAAAAGGAGATTTCAAGCCCTATTTTTTTCAGGCATGCTATTAAATGACATTTCCTTTCATATAAGACAATAACCTTGCAACTTTTGAATTTTGGCTTGCAAAAGAGGATCTCTCACTTTAAAATAATGATTCAATAGAGATATCAGCAACGACTTTTTAAAAACCTATTCTGATTTAGTCTTCGAGCATTTTTGAATTTTTTCTAAAAAGTCTAAATATCGCCCGGTGATTGCCGGTGAAAAACATTTTGAATAAAAATATATTTATGGATATTTCAGCCGTTTTTGATCAAATAAAGTTTATTCTGTCATTAGAATTGTATGTTCTTTTGAATTTGACAGTCAGTTTTTCATTATCTCACAAAAATATATCGGGGGCACTTTGGGAAATACGAATACTTAACACTACCTTTAAATGACATGTCTGCCACTTTCCCGGCCCATAAATTCCTTTTCTTGTTATGGAACAATGTTACGACTCAGCATTTCAGGTGATATTTTTCCTTAGTTCCTTGTTAAATGAGGTGTTTGCTATTAGTTAGATTATATTTTTAGAAAAAAAATGCACTTTGAATTTTTGAAATCGGATGTACGGTTCATGAGATACAGATTTTTCAATGATTTAATTTTCATCAAATATTTGATCAGGTCAAAGGTCAAATTCTTATTATTCTTATTGTTTTGGTGATGGTACTACTTTCAATAGGACATGGGTATGTTTTTTAAGAGATAGAATGAAAATCAAGTATCCAATCTTGGTGAAATTTGGCAGACATGTTCAAGGATAATAGATGATCATAAAACCATAATCAAAACTTAATTAGATATGCTAATTAGTTAATTAGCATGATAATGTATGCAAATGTTATGTATTTTATTGTTTTTCAACGTTTCTTTATATTCAATCTTGGTGAAATTTGGCAGACATGGTCAAGGATAATAGATGATCATAAAACCATAATTAAAAATTAATTAGATATGCTAATTAGTTAATTAGCATGATAATTTATGCAAATTTTATGTATTTTATTGTTTTTCAACGTTTCTTTATATTCAATCTTGGTGAGAATTAATAGACATGTTCAAGGATAATAGATGATCATAATACCATAATTAAACATTGATTAGATATACTAATTAGTTAATTATCATGATAATTTATGCAAATTATGTATTTTATTGTTTTAAACGTTTCTTTCAATCCAAATCCTGGTGAAAATTGTCCGACATGCCCAAGGATAATATTAGATGATAATAAAACCATAATTAAACATTAATTAGATATGCTAATTAGTTAATTAGTATGATAATTTATGCAAATCTTTGTTCAGAAATGATACATTATTAGAGCTCTCATATATTCATGTGACACACACAAACACATACAATCATGTTAGTCTAATTTAGACAAATAAATGAAGATCTTTACTATTCCTTGTGTTTTCTTTATTTGATTAATTTATTTTATCTTTTTCTCTTGCATTCAGGTAATTGGCACACAGACAAATGTTGTCAGCAATGGTCGTCTTTACATTATTTTTCATAAAAAACATAGATGTTGTTCATTTAGATTTATTATTTTGTTAATTGTTAACAATTTTGGATTGTTGATACTAACAATTTTGTTTATACTAATTTACAGTTTTGCTTTCAACCATTCACCTGTCAGTGGATATTTTACAATATAATTGCTGGCACTTCACTATTTGCCAATTCAATTCCTTTTATTGTTTGCGATTTTTTTGTTTGGTTTCACAATGTTTCATTATGCAAATTTGTTTTCTGTTTAACTCCTGTCAATCGATTAAAAAAAAATTTTAATTCTCAAACAGAATTTCATTTGCCTAAGTTGCTTTTGGGCTGGATTTTATTTCAAAATACCTTGTTGACTAATATTCCACTTTTGAAACGAATTAAGCATTACATTGAGTTTTATTGGCGAGTTCAGAGTTTTAAGACTAAACCCATGTTATACTTCTTTCTAAATTATTTACTAAACACTGCTTTATTGTTGCTCTCTGTGTGTATGACTTAATTCATGAAATAATTATGTACAATAAAGTTGTTATGCAACTCTATAGAACAAGTCCATTCGTTAGCACCCCAAAAACTTGAACTCCCTCTAAATTATGTTGCAGTTGTCTTGCAGTTATCCTAGGACCAATACCTGGAGAAAATAGGAAACAAAAATAAAACAGGAGACTATTTAATTACTGATTTTATGTTGATATGTCTCTACTTATTATAAAAAGGTACATTGCTATAGTACGCTACTACTAATTGAAATATCATATCAAATAAAAATTAACTTGATAATGATATCAATAAAAATTGCTTTACATTAATAATATAATAAACTACCCTGCTCACGGCCGTAACAAAGCAAGCCCAACAATATCGAAAAGTAAATACATATATTCTGAAAGTGAAGAAAGAAGGCTTGCTGTATGCCTGTATCATCAGTGTTTTCGAGTTCAAAGTAAATTCCAAACAAAATATTGGTCAATATTTACGTAGATTACACTTTAATTATAGCATGATATGTCACATCATCGGGAAATAAGTAGAGTTTACGATGAAAACATCGACAATAAATGACGAATTTGAGAATATTTGCGGACGCAGGCTTATTCACAACATATTATTGTACATGTGGGACCGAGATTTTAGTTTTTTTTACGTCTTCGTTCGTGCTAGAAAATCAGTGTTTTCGAGTTCAAAATGCATTTCAAACAAAACATCAGTGAATATTTCCATAGTTTGCACCTTTGTTATAGCATGAGATGTCAAAACATTGAGGAATACGTGCAATTTATTATGAAAACATCGACAATGAATGACTAATTTTTCTTGTTGAGACGTATTGAGACAACGATCGTGCGGACATGTAATCGCTGTAAAAAAACATCAATGAAATGGGCAAGTTGATTATCGGAACGGGATATTACAACAGACGAAATACTGAAAATTCACTTTTTATCTCTCAGAATTTTAACTGAAAATACATTCAAAACTATTTTCATTGATTCTACTATATGTTTTGATAATATTAGCCCGATGTTAAACACCAAGAAAGAATTCATTTTAAACAAAATGCCGATAACATTCACAATCACCCCCGTACGAAAGTGGAATGTCCCGTCATTAGGGGGTCACTCGCGCTGCGATTTTAAAGATTTTTGCGTTATGAATTATCATAGAAAATTGCTTCGCGTTCGGTTTAGATTAACTCAAATCAAAAAGTTATTGATCTAGAACGATAGAGAAGGTATCTAAATATGTACATACCTTGTCTCCAGCTATTTCGATGATGATATGCGCATTTTCTAGCCTCTTGAAGTCGTTATTTTGATGACAAAAATGCTTCAAAAACTGCTACACTTTGGAGACTCAGACCCAGTGATGAAGGGACCTAGCTTGAGATGATGACGTAGTTTCATAGCAATTGACCAATCAGAAGACCCGCCACAGAGACATTGAAATCATGATGTCATTTTTTTCCTCATGTTGTAAAGCATACGAGAGCGTGCCAGGAACGCAGTTGAGCTACAATACAGGGCCTATGACGGCTCTGTGTGCATGGCTATGGGAACGCTTGTGCAGAGCGAGCGGTCAACGCGATTGCGTAATCACTCTGAAGTGCATATTATACGAGAAGCAATTCAGCGAATTTACATGGCCTGTATTTGTTCTAGAACGCCTTACGAGCATAGTATCTCTTGATACGTACCACGTGGCAAAACATTCAACAACAAAATCTCCACAAAACTGACCGTGGTGCCCCCCCCCCCCCCCCTGTCACTCGCTCTGGGTGGGGATAGCATTCCATCCAAGGGGTTACATAATTCGAATTCTTGTTCATGTTGTGTCTATAACATGCCGCTGCCCCACTGCAAATCATCAAGTGGGTATAATTAATGTAAACACGCATCCACGTGTATACATGCCAAGGGCGTCGATTTCTTCTCATGGTTGGGGGGATGATCAGTCATTGCGAGGGAGCGAAGCGACCGAGGGGGGCAGGAGCGGATCTAGCTTTTTGCTAAGGTGGGGGGGGGTTTGACCCAATGACGATGCGGAGCATCGTCCACGAGCCGCGTAGCGGCGAGGCGATTTTTGGGGGCTATTTTGCTAAGGGGGGGAGTTTGATCCAATGACGATGCGGAGCATCGTCCACGAGCCGCGAGGCGATTTTTTGGGGGGCTATTTTGCTAAGGGGGGGTGGGGGGGGGGGGGTTTGACCCAATGACGATACGGATACTGTGTGGGTCTGGACACAATGATGGCGTTTTTCTATGCACATCACATTTTCACTTGGCAGCCCAAGGGGGGGGTTAAACCCCCTAACCCCCCCCCCCCCCCCGTAGATCCGCGCCTTGGGGGGGGGGGGGGGAGGTGTGGGAGGGGGGTGTCCCCCCTCCCACGGTAGGAAGCTTTTGCATTTTGGGGCTTGAAATTGTGCAATCTGGAGCATACCTAAGGCATCAATTTCACGTTTTATAAACTTGTTTCTGAGTTACCATGTTATAGATAAACACAATAAATCATGTTTGCAGAAAACCAAAGGGCGGATCGCACTTCTTTGCGCCAGTATACTTTTTTTTTTTTTTTTTACCCTCCCAAATATTGGGGGGGGGGGGGGATGATAATACAGGCCATCCCCCCCCCCCCCAGCTCAAATATTGGGGGGATATATCCCCCCCCCCCCCCATCCCCCCGTGATCGACGCCCCTGATATTACATGCGCACTCAATTATGTAGACTGTCAACAACAAAAAATAATAATCTCCTAATAAATCCGCCCATCATACCGGGCTACAAATACGAAACAACAAAACTTCCCATGCAAATGATGACAACAAATTGTTTCGTTGACAAATGCCGCCATATTTTTTAAAAATATGTTCCATTTGCACAAATGAAAATCGTATGACATATGATGAACAAACGCTCTATAATTTCATTTCAAGGAATACGGAATACGGAAACATGTGATAAAATCGCTGCGATATGAGAAAGAGAATATTGCAAAATATATAAGGTAACCATGAAAGGGAAAAATACACAAATTAATTGCAACTATAACATAAATAAAGCGTCAAAACATGCAAAGGGAATATTAGAGAAAGTAAGAGAGATTATAATATACAAATTAATTTGTTTTCTAGGTAAACTAATCAATTTTATATCATGAACAGAAAAGAAGGAGATGAGATTTAAAACAATCATGCAAACGTTACAATCTGAACAACAATTTTAATCAATGTCATTTACTAATAAAACAAATCAGTAGTCAAAGTAAATCTTTTCAAAATTATGATAAAATGATGCTTAACTAACTAATCTGGTCATCATGATTAATAATAATCTTCAATTATCTTTTAAAATTGTTCACACGATGTTACGATCGATGTATGTGCTTCCAAATAATCATGATGCGTAAGATATTTTTAACATCGTAATTATCATATCAAAATACGAATTTGCTTTTCAAGATTATGATAAAAATGCAAAACTCATCAGGAACATCATAATTATCTTTTAAAAATGAAAACGATGTCGGATATAATGCGCTGCAAGAAAATGATGCGGCAAATAACGGAAACATCAGAATTTTTATCTCAATATTCAAGAGCGCAAATTACAAAAATGTATTTCCGATAAAAGGAAACCAAACTTATCTGGAACATCATAATGATCTTCTCCAAATGGAAACGATGTTTCGATATAATATGCGATGCGATACATATCTCAAACATCGGAGATATTATCTCAATTACAAACACGCATCCCGAGTTATAACGAAAGCTCGGGAGGGAAAAGAAAAACAATATAATTTCTATAGCAATTATCATTACTATCGCTATTCCTAAATCTTCGGAACATAATCATTATCTTCTCAAAGTTAGAGAGCGTGATTTTATGAGTTACGAACAATCATGCCAAAGTTATCGGAACATAATTATTATGATCTTCTCAAAGTTAGAGAGCGCATTAATTCATGAGTTACGAAAGTGATGCCAAAATCATACAAACTTTAATACGTTACGAATATGAGTCAATGTAGGATATCATCGTATAAGTATGCTTATTTTATAAGTCCAACAGACGATACATGCGTAGAAATAAATGCCATGAATTTACCGTTTACGTTCACAAAATAAAGCGAAAACGTTACAAATATTAGTCAATAAAATAATCGGCGTAATAACGGTAAGTTTATAAGTCCGATAGACGATACATGAGTAGAAATAAATGCCGTGAATTTACCGTTTACGTTCTCAAAATAAAGCGAAAACGTTACAAATATTAGTCAATAAAATAATCGGCGTAATAACGTAAGTTTATAAGTCCGACAGACGATACATGAGTAGAAATAAATGCCGTGAATTTACCGTTTACGTTCTCAAAATAAAGCGAAAACGTTACAAATATTAGTCAATAAAATAATCGGCGTAATAACGGTAAGTTTATAAGTCCGATAGACGATACATGAGTAGAAATAAATGCCGTGAATTTACCGTTTACGTTCTCAAAATAAAGCGAAAACGTTACAAATATTAGTCAATAAAATAATCGGCGTAATAACGGTAAGTTTATAAGTCCGACAGACGATACATGAGTAGAAATAAATGCCGTGAATTTACCGTTTACGTTCTCAAAATAAACCGAAAACGTTACAAATATTAGTCAATAAAATAATCGGCGTAATAACGGTAAGTTTATAAGTCCAACAGACGACACATGAGTAGAAATCATTACAAAATAATTATCAAAAGGATTAACGATAAAAGCAATGCCAAACTAATCTGGAAAGCCGTCGAATATCTTCTCAAAATTAGCTTTGTCGGACGACAAACGAATCGAAGTAAGTTCCGTGATATCATTAAAAGCGTGCGTAAAATGAATTAAACAATAAACCTAATGGCGATATTTTAATACCTCCGACGGACTAAAAATGAGTCGAAATATTTATAAGTTCCGTGACTTATCATTTGTCATCGGGCAAGCGTTAGTTTCGAACCTTGCGGCAAACTGATCTGAAACATAATTATCTTCTAACAATTGCAGAACGATGTTTCGATTTATAACGCGCTATGAGAAAATTATGCGAAAATATACCTGAAACATGGTAATTATTTTATATTTTAATGTGAACACGCTTCACAAAATTGTTCACGATAAAATCATGCCGAATTCATCAGGAACATCGTAGTTATCTTTTCAAAATTAAAGAATGAAGTTACGAGAAAATGATGCCCCAAACATCTAGTGCATCATATAAAGTAATCTTTGAGAACCTTTGAGAATCTAATGAGAACAAACTCTGGAAATACTATATGAGAAAGAGGACTTTAGTTAACAGAGCATTCTAGAGCACTCCACTTGCAGGGCGCATTTTAATAGCTATTCAGCGCAGAATGATGAAAGATGTGTCCAGATCGATATTGGCACAAAGGTCTTTTATTCGATCTTGAGTAGCGCGGGATAATGCGTTCCTCTTTAGCTGGCAAGGCCAATTTCAATAGCTATTCAGAACGACGAAAACCGCGTCCAAAACTCTTGGGACAAAGGTCTTTTATTCGATCTTGAGTGGTGCGGGATAATGCGTTCCTCTTTAGCTGGCAAGGCCAATTTCAATAGCTATTCAGAACGACGAAAAACGCGTCCAGAACTCTTGGGACAAAGGTCTTTTATTTGATCTTGATTGGCGAAAGATATTGCGTTCCTCATTTCAATGGGGATGGGGAACGCAGGATCCCGGGACATCCTGCATAGCATAAATTTGATCCTTCCCCTTACCTGATAGTGGGAGTTCCATAGTTTATTGGTTCAAATCACCTTCTTTGGACAGACTTTGACTCGGAACGTTTCTGAATATCTGCCAATGATTATGGACAATACAACTCAACGATTACATTTTAGATTCTTGTTCTCTTCAAAATGATGCATCTTGAGGGATACCAACTAATTATTTCTTGTTCCATTGTGATTACCTGTTTGATTCTTTTCAGGAATCACCTGAATTTAAGATAACATTTGATAGAAAGACCTGTAATCTTGAAGTAACTGAAGTTCTTCTGGATAATGACTGAAGATGAAACTTAAATATTTACTAACTTATTGTTTTTGTTAGCTTATTTGCAATATTGTTTTAATTGTGATGTTTTGTTTGATATCACCAGGAATCACCAGAGTTCAAGATCACCTTTGATGGAAAGACGTGTACCCTTGAGGTACCTGAAGTTCTTCCAGAAGATGGTGGACGATACACCTGTAAGGCCACCAATCCTGCGGGTGAAGCGACTAGCACTGCCAATCTTACCATCAAAGGTAAGTTATTTATCATCATTTATTGCACTTACATTAGATTTGTATTTGTTATTGTCTCTGTAATATATTTTATCTTCGTTTATTCATGTGTTCAGTAAAAGTTGATAGTTTCTAGTTATAGTTCAATTTAGATTGTCATTGTTGAGTTTTGATGGTGATAGTTTCTGATAAAAATCACATTAATTTTATTTAGCTAATTCTGAAGAGCATGACGAGCATGTTTTGATGAAAAACTATGTAATGTATTCCCTGTATTGTAATGGTGACTCACAGCATTTATATATTATCGTAGTTATTAGTTATTTGCATTCGTTCCTTGACTTACAGTTCAATACTCTGTACTTGAAATTAAAACCACTTAATGTATTAATGATATTATGCGCATGTACATGAATGTTGAATAATTCAGGTAATTACAAATAATTAATTTATTATACAAATTAACATTTATAAAGATTCCATAGGACAATATAGAAAAAGTTTGACATTTATATCATGGCTTGATATATCATACAAATATAATAACCCTGATGTATAGCCTTGACAAGTTTAATTGAAATGTACAAAAACATATGGTGATTTCAGAATTAAACATACATGTGTTATCTACATGTTGTCAGTAGTGTTAGGAGTATGTGTCCTAGACATTTCATTTGCAGTGTACATTTCAATTGTCTGTTTGTACAAAATTACCATGTGTTTTTAGATTAATGTACCATTATGATCATGAGTAGTTTTTGTACAATCCTTCCACTCAGAACATTTCATGATTGTACATTTATTTCTAACAAAAGATAGTTCTCAAAGCTCTTAAGAAAAGTTAATGCTCTCAATTAATCCCACACACAAAAAAGAATGTGTGGGTTAGGCCCTTTCTCTGAAAATTCTATCAATTTATTTTGCTGTGCATTTTCTTTGTTTTGTTTTTCTCCCAACCTAACATTTCCGTAAATAATGCACCACTTCTTTGTTGACCTCTTCTCCTGTCTATTTTCCATGCACTGCATGCTTTCTTACTCTTACTTAAAAAACAAAGAAGATAAAGGGAAAGATAAATCTCATCCTACTAAAGATTTTGCAGAGGAACTCAAAGAGAAACATAAACATCTTCAGGATGATCCTGTAGAACTCAATGTAGAGGGACAATTACAAGCAATCTTGCCAAGCTCAGAAGAAAATATTGTTGTAGAAGTTTCTCCAAACGAAGAATCAGTGCAGCATTTACCACAACTAAGAGCCAACTCTCCACACTTAGAAGATAGCATAGATAAAGATGATATTCCAACAGAAGAAACATTGCAGGAGTTATCCCAACCAGAAACAAAAAACCGGTCTCCAAGCTCGGATGAGAGTTTTGATGACATGAGCTCTGGTAGCGACGTTGGACATATGGGCGATCACGTCAGAAAGGACAGTCTTGATGCTATCTTGGCAAGAGATGTGCCTGCCTTCGATTCCGAAGACGGCTACCAGTCTAGTGAAGACAGTGATGATGGTTACACTCAACTTAATGTTCAGGATTTGGGAAACATGGATGGTTTGCTGAAGCCCTTACAAATGGGGGTACAATTGAGCTCGGAATCTTCAGATGATGAACACGATGATCAGGATTCCACAACGTCTGGAGAATATGATATCACCATGCCTACCGATATCCATGTAGTCCATAAAGAAGAGCCCAGGACATTGACACCGATTGCAGAAGATACTGAGCAGAGTGATACATCCAGAGACACAAATGACAATGAATCCAAAGTTAATATGAACGTAATTCCATACCAGACTTCCAATGAAAGTAGAGAAAAGTCTGAATCAGTTGATGAAGCCAAGATATCACCATCTGAGAAAGTTGATGACTTTTCAACCATACCAATTTGCCAACCATCACCAATCCAAGAAGATGTGATGGAAACAGAACAGGATGAGCACCAGGCTGGGATCCCAACAATCCTTGAACCGTTTGATATTGAATCAGATGATGAAGCCCGACCAACAAGTCATATGGAAAGGTCATATGCCTCTACATCAACCACTACATCTTCAGTATCAGATGAAGACACAGATACGCAGGGAGGCAATGATCTATTCACCCATGATCACAGTCCAGCGAAATTATACACACAAAATACAAAGGCAGCTGAACACCCTCATGGAGCAGATGATCTAGAGGATCAAATTCAAGAAGATTCTGACCTCCAGAAGGCAAAGGCGATGGATCGCTCTGTATTAGATCGGCTGCCAAAGGAAATGGGAAATTTATTACTAGAGGTAATAGAACCACATGACAAAGATGATAGTGGAAGTGGAAGTGAGAGTGAGAGTGAGAGTGATATGGACGGTGACGATGTCTTTGTAGAAGACAATCCCTTGACTGTTCCCGTGATTAATGACGGCGATGAAGTAAAAGACTCTGAAGATTTGTCCAAAGATTCTGCAGATGATCATGACTATGAAGTTATCATTACACAGAAGCAACCATCAAGTATGACACCAGAAGAGGAGGGTGACAAAGAATCTGAAGATAATGATTATGAAGACTTGATCAAAGAAGATGTTCAAGCTCCTACAAAGGCATTGTCCTTTTCAGCATTTTTGCAGAAAACAAAAAGGATGCTAGAAGAAGACGAATCAGATGAAGAGCCAATAGAGGACAATGTGGAAAACGATAGAGATAAAGAAGCTGCTGAAGGGAGTAACGAACCAGAAGTGGCTACAACAGAAGACATGTCTTCTAAACAAGATTGGGACTCCATGACCCGTTCAGTAGAAGAAAAACACAAACTAGGCCTTGTACAGATCGTGAGGAAGGAGCAACTTGTTACATTTGAACAAACTTTAGAATGGACAGAGTCACCTGAACATTCTGAAGAGAAAGTGGGTCAGTTGCAGGATGACGAACCGACCATGATTTCTAAAGAGGTCATCCCTGATATGTATCAGACACCTAAAGGCATACATGAACCATCAGAACAAGGTTTGCCTCTGGACAGAGATCGCAGGACATCGTCTTCATCAACTTCATCATCTGATGTTGAGGCTACAATTTCTCTTCAAAATATTGTTCAAGAAAAGGAGCTGCCATCTGAAAGTGCACCTCCTGATGACAAAAACCTTCAGATGTTATATGGTCCTAACCAAAATAGTATGGATTCAATTTGCTTGGAGGTTAGGAAATCATATCGTCCTGACTCTCCTCATGAGTCGGCCAGATGGTCAGTTGAAAGCAATGCCAGTGACACTGTTGACCAACCTAACGAAGATGATAACGCTGATGACAACGATGCAATATCCACTGAGGATCTCCCACAAACAGATGAAGAAAGACCTAAGCCAGGAAGTATAGGTGATATACATTCAACTGAAATATTCCAAACAGAACATCTCCCATCAGGAATATTAAGACAAAGACCTGGATCAGAGAGCACAGATGATGGTGCACAGTCTGATATGAAACCAGCTGAACTGTTCCATGCAGAAGTTGTTGTTCCCGTGCAGGCCACTCGTGTTCTTATGCAAGAGAGTGCTCCCCAGGATGAGAATGGCGATGCGGAAGATGAAATCACAGAAAGTACTCATGATGATGTTGCATATGAACCAGCGGAACTATTCCATGCAGAAATTGTGATGCCCATAGAAGCAGCTCCAGTTCATGTGCAACCTAGTTACCCCGCACATGAGAACAGTAGACCTGAAGATAGGGTTAAAGTTTCATCAAACGTTCCATCAACAAAAAGAGTTGTGGTTGTTGAACTAGATCCCACTCTCACACATTCTCCTGATAGGACACTAGATGATACAGATGAAGAAGTAAATCTCGGAGTTGTGTCAGTAGCATATTCAAAGGTTGAACCCTCTTCTCTTCTATTCAACAAAGATACAAATGAGGTTCAAGAGGCTACAAATAAGCCACTTTACACGTCAGTTGCTGAGATTCGTTCTCCCTCAGATGAGCAAAGATCCCTTGGAGAGGTTGAATTTCTAGTACGTCTTGATGGAACTGGAGTCACTCAAAGTGACCAAAAGGAAGCTCAAAAAGAAGATGCTACAACTCCATCTGAACGTTCAGATAGCGAAAGCAAAGATAGTGAAAGTGACCATTCTTTTCACTCAGATGAAAATGATGAAGTGCAATCGTCTGTGTTGGACGATTTCCCTGAAAGCTCACATGACCAACATTTGGATGATGATGATACAGTTCCTATTGCAGCCAAACAAACTGAAATAGTCATGTCTAAAGGCCAGGTTCCTTTAGAGGAAATTTCAGTTCCTGCTGATGGTTCAGATCAGGACAGTTCAAGTGACAGCGGGTCTTCTTCCCCAGTCATGCTTGAACTCCAAGTTCCGTCATCCAATCCAGACCCCAATGATCCAGCAACCTTTTTTACCACAGTAAAGGTCAAAGTGCAGGCACCCAAACCCAGGACAGTTCAGGTCTTCTTTGAGGAACCCCTGAAGCAACGGGAAATATTCGCCATCCACCAAGAAAGGCAGAAGAGAGGAAAGAAAAGAAGATCAAGGAACAGTGGAACGCAAGTTAGCATGGATGAAAGCGATATTCCTGACTCTCTGTTGGAATGTAGCGTAGCATCAGACATCTCTTATCCATATATTGCTGAAAATGGAGACATCCATTTTGCTACAACCCCTGATGAAGAGAATGCAACCATGGCGTCCTCTTTCATACTAGATGTGACAGACCCTCAATGTTCTGCTGATGAAATTGATGACATCAAAAGTGACTCTGTATCCTCCCCTTTACAGTTGGTGGAAAAGGTGACCTGCAATAGAGTTGGACCTCTGCTTAAGAAAGAAGACAAACAGAGCATTGCTGCATTACTGCAAGAGCTGTGTCTCGATTTGGTTTCTGATGATGATGATGATGATGAAGAAAAGAACTATGTAAAAGAAAAACAGTCAGATGTGCCTGACACTGGACTTGTCACTGAAATACCACTAGAACAGAATAAGGTATCAGCTCCTGTGTTTGAAATTACAATAGATCTGGAGGCGCTAGATTTAAGTCAGGAAACAGAAGAAGAAGCTGTGACAGAAAGCCCAATTTCTAGAACCTCAACAGACACTATTCAAAGTGCACCCCTATGTATTATTGGAGATGATGGTGCTGAAGTACAATTGTCCCCTTTACCATCATTCACACAGCAATCAGAGATGCAAAGACCAAATGTTAGTGAACTTTTGAAACAGTATGATGAGCAGTTGCCCTTTGGGGAAACTGAATGTGACCATCTACCAGAGGATGCCGCGTCTAGTTCGGAGCCTGCAAGAATCGTGGAGGAAACCCCTTGCATGCTTGAAAGTTTACCAAGAGAAGAACATGTATTCAGCATGGCAGTCCTTGCTAACTCCAGCGAGAGCAAAGAAAGGTCCAGTGTAGACGAGCTTCTCCTAGAATATGACAATGATTTGCAATTTGATAGAGTTGAGGAAGGATTACCAGAGATGACTGAAGAGCCATGTCTGCAGACACCATCACCAAGTGTAGAAGAAAGTCCTGTGAATGTCCATATTGTTGAGTCACATTCACCACTGGACAATCTGGATAAGAAACTGGATGCAATTGGTAAAGTGGATGATGAGGAGGGAGCGAACAAAGAAGACAAAGAAGAACAGGAGAAGGGCAGGGATGTTCACCAACTAGTTGAGGTGCAAGATGAATTTATTACTTCAGAGCCAATTATGAGGATGCAGGAAGATGTCCATGAACGACCTCCAATATCTGACCTTCTTCAGCATTACGAGGATGACCTTTGCTTTGATGATATCAGCGAACAGGTGGAACAACCGCAGCAAGTAAAGGAACCAATTATCTCAGGATCAGAGATACATACAGAGGAAGCTGAGATAGAATATCGGAACATTGGTTCAACAGAAGATGACAACATGGATATTCACCATCTACATGGAATAGCATTCACAGATACAACAGCAACAGAAGCTGAATTTGTCTATCACTCTACTAAGACAATCACAACTAAATCCAAAAGAGAAGTCCTGACATATGATCAAGAATCAAATTTCAATTCTTCAGTCGCTCAGAGCACATCTCTTCAGTACTCAAGAAACACATACTCAGAGACAGTCACTTCAGAGTCAAGTTACATTGAGCATGAAAGAGCAGCGTTTTCTTCTGATGTCACTTATATCAAACATGATAAGCACAGCATGTCCCTAGATTTGAAAACACATGAAGATGATCCTGATGACTCATTTGATATAAGGTATCCTTCGTTCATGACACCAACTAAGCCTGAGGATGGTGCTGACATGTCCTTTGAAGATCCAAACCAACAGTTGGACAGCCATGTGCCATACTTTGTGGAAGAGCTCTGTGACCTGACAGTAGACGCAGGAGACATGGCCATACTTCAGTGCCATGTTGATGGAGATCCTGTTCCAGAGGTAGAGTGGTACAAGGATGGTTCACCCATTGAATGTGACGACCACTTGTCCTTCCAGGTCATGACCTTTAGGGACATGTACGTCGAGCTCGTCATCAATTCGGTGACGCTTGCAGATGCGGGGCAGTACACAATCACACTGGAGAACATCAATGGGAAGGCAACATCTTCTGCTTCCATACGTGTTAGGAAACCTGACAGCTCTGAAGATGAAGAGGATGTTGCTATAGCAGCTGAAGACCTTTCCGATGGGTCAACACTCTCCGGACCTGAAGACACTCCCGTGGAAAGTGAAGCTGGAACAAAAGATTCCCAAGTTTCCACAGAAACAAAAGATGTCCCTTCATCCTCGCAATCTTTCCAAATCTCAACTGCATCACCCCAGATCATAGATCAAGATCTCTCTTTTCTCTCTGAAAATCTTTCTACACGCTCACCCCACTCTGTAAATTCTGTCCAACAACCCACACCCTCCTCTGATACCGATACACCGTGCCTTGGGGGAGAAGGGGCTCTAAAGACTAGTTTACAGCAGGGCTTGAACCAGGAACCCTCAGGTGTACACGGAGACCCTGTGGTTGATGTCCCTTCAGGTGCTGCACCCTTGCATGTCGTCAATGAAACCATAGGCAATGTGTCTCCCGGAGAACAAGATATGCATGAACCTATATCAAAAGGTTTGATAATTGGTTCTTATACTGTTTTGCTAACAAGTATATCTGCATTTATATATACCTACCCGATTTGGAGCTTTTAAATGGGTTTTTCCATTCTATACAATTAACCATGCACATATCTCTATAAATTAATGCAGCTCTTGATGTAGAAACAGATATATCTGCATTCTGTGATTTGATAAAAGTAACATCATAATGAATCTTTCTCAGCTTTAAATTATTTTGCTTTCTCAGATGACTGAACAGCCATGTATTATGATGTTTTGTTTTTCATTCAGGAAGCACACATATCATTAACATTTTATTCACATATTGTATAAGATTATTAATTTTAGGAGTTTGCCATTTTCCCGATTGTATAATTGCATGTTTGTATTTAATGTTCATGTATACCTCCTGTGCTTTGTGTTTACTAACAATTTCATGCCATTAAATATTTTGATTTCATTTTAACCTTCATCACTGCTCAACTTCAAACTTATATAACCTATTCACTCTGGGAAACTGGTGTACCTTGTATTAACCCGATCACTACGGGGACCGAGAATTCTCGGTCCCCGTTGCGCCTACTCATATACGGGAACCGAGATTTCTCGGTTCCGAGCAAGGGCTATATTAATTGCATAAACATACACGTATGCATCTTGTAAGTACAATATTATTTGGCTGAATACAAAGATTGAACCCTTGGCTACATGTATATCAAGTTTGCCCGACTCTAGTTGCGTGATTATTGTTTTATTACAATTTTATCATGGTAATACACAAGTCTAATTTCAGGATATTCGTATACAAACACATACAAGCCAGAATCATAGTTTACGCAGAGAATTTCACTTCGCTGACCCTATACTATGCATATCGATCGCCTCTATTGTGTGAACTACTTGACCAGCGAACTCACGCTAGGTTGAATAGAAGTGAATACAATGCCATGGTCAACCAGATATCGATCAGTTCTTTTGTGCGCGCCCAGTGGGGTAACTCGACCGGTCCGTAAAATAATCTCGTATATAGCTATTAAAGCAGTATATCTATTGCCGTGGTAAAAGGGTTAACTGTAGGGGAGATGCAAAATCTTGCAGCCAGTGGGTAAAATCTGAAAAAGGGAAATTCATCATTCATATTTTATCATGTTGTCATTTGAAAATTATATTAATGTATCATGATTGTATGATCATTTGATCTTCGTTAAATTTTAATTATCAGAGGGTATACTTGCAAGTAACCTAGTCCAATTTAATTTTTGTCTTACATTTTAAAAACTGAAACTTTTCATGTTTGTTGTGTAAGCCTGGATATTACTGAAGTGTACTTCTGATGTTGAAACTAAACAAAACATAATATGCATGTAGTATGTATGGTATTTTTCACAGTTCATTGTCAATATTTTGGAATGCTTTTCATATGATTATAATCAAAGTGCATGCAAGTATATATTATTAAAATATTATAAATTCTATAACGTGTATATTCTTTCCATTTAACATTAAATATAACATTATGTATAGTATTATGTGGATGTAACAATGATAATTAAGAATCCTTTACCAAATACCCTTTTTTATACTGAAACTTTCCATTATTTTCAAGTACCCTGGTCTATTAATGACATTAATTTTATGCTTCTAACACTTGTATTAATGTTTACAAATATAGTTTGACCAGAATAATATAAATTCAAATATATTTGACCGAATAGAGTGCCTGATGATGAAAGACTAGATACAATTTTAATTGAAATTAATTATGAACTGCTGCATTTTTCACACAACATCTGACAGATCGAACTTATTTAGTTATTTACAACAATGTGGTGTCATTTATTTCACATGACCTTCACTTGTATAAATAAACATTGTAAATAAAATGAAGATATCATGCTTTACCCGCGGAATACGTACATGCAATCATTATCATAAAATGTTGCTTTAAAAGTATTGACAAGTATTGAAACTGTATTAAATTACTTATTCTAGTTTAAATGTTTGAAAGGTTATACATGTATATACAATGTATATCTCGTATGACTGTTGCATCCTACAAGAAATAAAACACATTCTAATTATAAGAACAATGAAGTACATAGATTTAACGGTGCAACACAGCCAACCCTCATCACCTTTTGAGTAGAATGTTCAAATTCATAATTTTATTCATATTAGAGATTGAAATATCTCGAAAGGCTTGAAATTGCATCTGTACTAGATCCCACCAAAAAATGATTTTCTGGTCACCAATATTGTATCAGCCAAATTTGACTTGCCTGACCTGGCAACAGAATATAACACAGAATTTTAAATGTTTTCCTTTGTCTGCTGCCACTCAGCCCAAGCTATAGGCCTCTAAATTCAAAGAAAAACAATCTTGATTTTAATGACCAAACAGGGCACTGAGGAAAGATACAGTGAACTAATGTATTTACCACAACAATATATGATCATGAACAATAGATTGTTTGAACATTTTTGTTCTAAAATGTGGATATCAAATAAAATAAAATAAAACGTTAATTTCAAACCCTGGCGATAAACAATATAAGTTCCATTGCAATGTAACTTGCATTTATACAAGTTAAAGCATAATCTCTCTTCATCATTCTATTGCAGCCTTCCCATCGTCTCCTGGTGAGAAGGGAGATGAGGAGAAGCCAGTGGAGGAGTCTCCCAAGAAGAAGAAACCGGGCACCAAGGAACTCAAACCAGAGGTGGAGGAAAATATAGAGATACTCACACAAGAAATCTTGGCTGAGAAGGTAAATGGTTTGAAAAATCCACTTAGCCCATGTTTTAAAACAAGTTTACATTAATATACTTTATAATCCCCATTCATAGAACCCTTGGGCACTCTGAGAGTAGACTAAAAACAAGACATTGTAATTACACCATAACGTCTTAAAACTGCATATCCATGACAGATGAAGTTAGGTTACTATAATTAGTATAATAATGTTTGATTTCTTTAGACTCCTAAGGAGCTCTTGGCTGAGGAACTCGAGGCTGCAGCTCTGGGCGACCAGCCTGAGCTGATGCCCCCTAAATTCACCAAACCCATCGAGACTGTCTTTGTAAAGGATGGCGAACCTGTCAAATTCACCGCTGAGGTGACCGGAAAGCCACGGCCAGAGGTCAAGTGGTTTGTGGACGAGACCGAGATCAGGGATGAGCCGGAATACGAGGTTGCTTACACCGATGACGGCATTGCTTCCTTGATTCTGCCCGAAGTCTTCCCTGAAGATGAGGGCATGTATGTCTGCAAGGCTGTCAATGAGGCAGGAGAAGCCATTTGTTCTGCTGAACTGTTTGTTGAAGGTAAGACCCTTTATTGAACATGATTGTTAATATTGATTACAGTGTCAGAACAAGATTTAAACAATCATTTATTAGACATCAAGGACAATAATGATCCATTTAAACATCTGAACCATTTTCTAAACCACTTTTATGGTATGGAGGAGAAGTCATTTGTTCTGCCAAACTGTTGAAAAAAGACTTATTCTCATACAACTTTTAAATTTTGAATAAAGCCTCAGATAAGATTTAAAATTATCAGTTGTCATACATCAATAACCATAATTTAAACATCCAAAACATTTTCTGTTTTCTTATAGTATGGTATGTTTCAAAAAGAAATCTTGAAAAATGTGCCCTGAAGATATCTCCAAACCAGATAAATCAGGAATGGAGATTTAGCTTGTTGATACTAGCTATGTTTAAGAACAGTATATACATGTACCAGTTTATTTTGCCATCTTTACAAAACATTATAGAAGGGAAGGCCTCTGGTGATATGCCAAGACCTGAGAAACCAGAGAAGGGCATCATGGAGATCGAGCGTGTTGGCAAGCACTCCCAAGAAGTTGGCATCACTCTTGAGCCCACAGACTCCCGCGGTAAATCCATGGTCACCATGGACATCGACGACACTCGCGAGCAGCAAGAGATCGAGCTTGAGTTCCGAAAGCCAGAGGATACCGTGACCATCAGAGTCGCCCCTCGCTTCACACAGCCTATTGTCTCGGTGACGATCAGGGACGGACAAGCGGCTACGTTCAACGCAACGGTGACTGGTACTCCAGTACCTGAGGTCACCTGGTACAGGAGCTCTACGCTGATCACGGTGGAGGAGTGTCCTGAGTTTACGATCTCCTTCGAGAATGGTGTCTGTGTCCTGAAGCTTGAGGAAGCATTCCCCGAAGACTCTGGCCTCTTTGAGTGCCGAGCAACCAACCCCGCTGGACAAGACATCTGCACGGCTGAGCTTATCGTCATAGGTTGGTCTCTCGTTTGTGACTCTGGCATATGACTTGTGCATGGCTTTCCCGTGACTTAGCCTTCAGTGTTATATCTTCTGTTTTCACAACTTGTTTGTGTCATCGGCATGATTAGGTTTGGTTTGATTGTATTGTCTCTGTTGTGCACGTTTTGTTCTGTATTTAGTATCCCTCTACACTAGATCATTCAAATATCTGTTGTCACAGACCTGTGTTGTTATTGGAAGATATTTTGTTTCATGTTGTGTTTGTTTTGCCCTCTTTTCAAGGACTTGATCTGTTTCATCATGATTCCCTGTGACAATATTGTTGCATGATTTGTCATGCGTTCTTCTTTGCAACCACCCAAATTTGATTTTCTAGTTTCTTCATAGTTGGTTCTCTCTATTTCATTTGGCATGATTTGTTTTGTGTTTCATAAGTCAATCTCTACATAAGTTTTGAGTTGTTTTTGCCAGAGTTCTGTTTCCTCTGTTTTGCATGAATTGTCCTTTGTTTAGTACCTGTCTACAGTGACATGATCTGACATTGTTAGAGACTTATGTTGTCTGTTGAAAATGGCATGTTGAAAGCTGTTGAGTAGGGAGTTTGTGATGTATCTTGTGTACCATTTTCTCTATTTGATATGCATGTTCTATTCTGTTTAGTACTTCTTTTGATATTTGTTTTCTTAATATTTGTGTTGACTCTGTTGACCAGTTCATGGTTTGTTGTATATGTCTAGAAATAGTTTTTTTAAATTTTTTTTTGGGGGGGGGGGGGGGGGGCAAATATCAAGTACATGTAGTTGTGCAGATATAATTCAGTTAAAATTTCACTACTGATTTACACTTAATTGTTGGATTAGCAGAATAACAGAATTAGGCTAATTGTCATATCGGATCAAACATACTTGCCTTGCATAGGAGTAACACACAATGTCCATATTTGAAGTCAATGTAACTTTTCCGAAATTCTCTTCTTAACATTTATTTTACTAGACATTAAATGATGTTGAAGTGCATCAGGAGATAAGTAAATGCTTGGCTATTAATTTTAGTCAAGCAAATGAAAAAACTTTAGACAAATATGTACATGTATGTATACATCAGTATATGACTATATCAGAAGAACTGAAAACCAAAATATATACTTTGAAGAAAGATTTGTAAAACTATATGTCTCTTTTTAAAAGTTTTGTTTTGTTAAATGAACATGAACAAAGAAAATAAGGTTTCCCTAGGATTCCAACCTGAGACTTTTGGATTGCGAGGGCAGTGTTCTACTGACTGTGCTAGAAAGCCCATATGACGTTTGTTCATCCCTGATTTTGTTCTACTATTGTTGTTTACAGAAGAGGCTTCCATAGAGGTTGATACTGAAGTGGAGATCTCCACCACCAGGAAGGACATCACTGTCACGCAAGAGGTTCAGAAGACCGTCATGGAAGAGGAGGTAAAATTGAAAACTGAGCACATAATATTCAAACAATAAATTACAATTACAATATACAATGTAAGTAAAGGAAATGCAAACTGGTTGAACAACAAACAACTAAAATAATAACAACAAATAGATAGCACGACACCTTAATCAGATTGTGTTACAATAATTGATACTTCAGCTAGTAATTAAATATGTAGGTTCATTTACCTAGTATTTATATATTTAATATGTATTACTATGTTTTTCTATTATCAAATTTACAGTATATTATGTAAGCCTTTAATATATGTCTGAAAATATCAAATTTATTTGTTTTTCTGTTTCCTTTTCTTATACTAGGAGCCTGTTGAGGCAGTGGTAAGTTGACAGCTAAATGAATATTCTATGACATGCTGACTATGTTCACTTCTAAACTGTTAACCTTCAAAATGATATCAATTAAGAAACTAGTTTGTATGGCATGTATAATTATTATGGGTTGTAAACTTCAGTCACAAGTAAAATGTCTATGACATGGCCAAAAAATTAATCCTTGTTTACAATCAGAAATGGATGGCACAAAGAGCAAACTGCAACATGTACATGAAAAAGTAGTTCATATTTCATCGAAGCCCTGAACCAGCAGTAATTACAAATCATTCCAATAGTTATGAAATGATAAATTTTCTCTGTAAGTTTTATTTGAGTTGTTTTCTAAATGAAAATATTATGTCACATCAAATATCATTGATTTATTGTTTTGATTTTAGATAAATAAACACTTGTTTACCATTCCCTTTTTTTTCTTCTTCAGAAAACTGAATCGGTGGAGACTGTTATGGTCATAGAACCTACTGGTAAGTTTTTTTGTATTACTTGTTGGTGTTTTGTCTTTATTCAAATGTATTTCTGTTTTAGAGCTTTTATATCGTACTGCACAAGTATAAGTAAGCATCATCTTTGTTAAGTTTCCAATCGATACATCTTTTCCCCTTATTATTTTCTTCCAGAAATGATGAACGTTTATGTCAAATAAAAGGCATTTCAATTTGTCTATATGTAAAAGGAGTTGTATCAATGCGTCTTTTAACAGAACAACCAACTTTCATTGCCGTCGGCAACTACCTTGCTGAATCAGCAGAGGTGATGTCGATGAGGGAGGGAGAGCAACTCACGATCCTTGACCACAGTCATGGAGAGTGGTGGATGGCCCGACGAGAGACCAATGGTGAGGAAGGATGGGTGCCCAAGGCCTACCTGGCCACTGCTGAGCAGTATGAAGAACACCTGCGTGATCAACTCGAGGAGGTTGTGAAGGAGATGCCAATCAGTGGTAAGAAACCAAACAGTCACTTTAACCTGATGTGTCCCTTCGGGATAATATTAATATTTCAGTCATGTTATTCTCTTTAATTGATACAATTGATACAATTGATACAGAGGTAATTATAATCAGTTACTATCATACTGATTTGAACTGCTTCTTTGTAGCATGTTTTTTAAATCTTGAATACTAAACATGTTTCATACAGTGACTTGTTTTTTAAGATGCCATAATGAAATTTTATTTTTTTGATTATATAGATATGTGTTTCATTTATGAAAGTTGAGCCCCTGTCATAAGGGAAGCACAGATGAAGACAAAACTGAATTTCAATAAATCAATTACAAAAGCTGAAAGCATTTTATAAAGTGGATAGAGATGATAACTTTAACTGCCTTAATCTTGAGAAATGCATTTCTTTAAACTTATTAGTTAGTTTCATCAGTTATGTAAGTCTCTTACTTGTTATGTTACAGTTGATGTTTATATTTGGTAAAATTCATATTTTGTCTCTTTTCTCCTGTTTTCTTATCACACACATTTCATCTTCTTTTGGCATTTCTTTCTAAATTGCTCTTTGAATTCTAATCATTTCATGTATTTCTTTTGACTTCATAATTGGATGAAAAAATTATCAAACCTATCCTTTTTGCTGTGGGAATCTTCCCAACTTTGAATTTCAAATTATTTTGCATTTATTTTCCTTTCCATGGTTGTACGTTTATCTATACTTCATTCTTTTATTTCACTTTTATCAACAATTTTCTTATTTAAAAAAATATATAATACTGCTTGAACTATCCTCTTCCTTCCTCTTATAACTTTCCGATCTTTCATTCTGTATGGGATTTGACTTGATCTTTCATATTTGTTCCTTATTCATGCCTTGTTTGTATGTATTCAAATATCGATTTAATTTCAAATACTGCAAATATTTTAAATATTTCTATGGCTTGCTCTGATTTTTCTTTGACTTTGCCGTTTCTGTTACTATTCTGTAAACTCCCTTACTCCATCTTGCTTGCTTGAAAATGAATATTCCACACATAGCATTGGTGCATTCTGTCCATCCAGAAAAAACATTAAAGGGTGAAGCGATTGCTCCGGAGATCATTGAACCTCTTGAAACAGTGAAGGCGAAGGATTTGAAACCTGTGAAGCTGACATGTCGCGTCGTGGGAGAGCCGACGCCAAGCCTGGCTTGGTTCCGTCAGAGTACGCCGATCCCAGCGACCGAGGAATTCAAGATGGAGTATGATGGAGAGATAGCCACTCTAACCATTGAGGAGGTTTACCCCGAGGATTCTGGGAAGTACACTTGCGTCGCCAAAAACCAGGCGGGCACTGCCTCAACAAGTGCTGAGCTTCTGGTTGAAGGTACGTATTGATTACGGTAGGATTCTCTGTTATATACAGTCAAACCTTTGTATAGTGACCACATCGGGAAGAAATAAAAGTGACTATAGTAGACAGATGTCCTCTAGAGACAGGTTCTGTAACACTGTTTTCCTCTGCTTGGGATCACCATTACTATCACCATCAAAACTTTTTATCAAATATGTTTGATTTGTTGTGAGTAGAAATGCAGAGTTTATGGAGGATGGTTTACCAGGATCTTATATGTGATATATTTTGTCCCAATCTGATAAGAAATATAATGATAATGTATTTTCCTCCTTGTTCCCTTTCTACAGTTTCACTGTCTGATGCAGAGAGCGTTGGCGAGCCGAGCAGGAAGAGCCTTTCAAGGTATTTTTACATCATTTATTTTTATATATATTTTGACATATTTTGTTGTTGTCACATTATCAAATTTAAAACTACATGAACTTGCTGTATGTGTTGATTGTGGGAAGGAAACATTTGCCATACATTAAATTACATTCTAGGCTTCCATAAACTTCCCTTTTTAGAGCCAGATGAATGTAACCAACTGAAAACAAATTATATAGATATTTGTGAACGGTTGAACGGTTGTGAAGAATTTGCCAAAAGGTTTGGGCATTCTTGCAAAGCCATTTGTCCTGACAAGTACATATGATACTGTACATATATGTTACTATTTTATTAGGGAGTCAATGATTTTGCTTTCAAAAGAAAAACAAATTGTCCTGACAAGTTGATAAGATTGTTTCTATTTATTTAATTTAGGGAGTCAACAATTGAAGAAGGAGAGGGTATCAAGCCTGCCTTCATGACCGTCGCCAAGAGCCAGGTGGTCAACTCCGGCAAGGAGAAGGTGGTCTTTGAGTTCCGCCTCATCGCAGCGCCGCGACCAACGATCACCTGGTTCAAGGACGACCAGCCACTGGAAGAGACGCCGCGACGTCGCATGAGCATGTACGCCGACGTCCACCTCTACATCCTGACCCTGGAGCTGAACGACATCCAGCCCGATGACGAAGGGAAGTACAGAATCATTGCGACCAACAAGGAGGGCAAGGCTATGGCTTCCGTCTCTCTGGAGGTCACACGTGAGTACCTGCATCATTGCCCCTTCTCTAATCTGACTATCTCTGGGTGTCATTTTGACTATCTCAGGTTCATTCTGACTATCTCAGTGTCATTTTGACTATCATTTGACTAACTCTATGTCTCATTTGAGTATCATTTAACTAATCTAGTATCTTTGAGTACCAAGACCAATCCTGCTCTTATTTTAGTATATCTCCGACATTTTGATTATTATATTCCTATCCATTAGTTTCATAGATTTTTGATTTCCCTATCCCGTGGTGTCACCAGTGACTAATTTTAGGTGTCACATTGGCTATTTGCTGGTACCATCTTTAATTCAACAATCGTTTGGCATCATTTTGACTTTCATTGTTTTGAATTTATTTTATATCGGTGTTACAAAAAATACTGTTGACTAATTATCCTGGGTGATATTCATATTTCCTGCAACTATCTATTCTTGACTCATTTACAGGAAAATATAATTTAAAACCAGACATGTTCTTTTCATTATCACTACCTCATTTAATAATCTCCTGTGTACAACCATCCATCTGTTTATTAATTCATTGGTCAATGATATTTAAATATATTTCCATATCACTTTATGTTATATCATCAGTATATAAAAGATGACACATGACTGTGTATGAGTGTTGTTTGGTTATTTTTGGTCTGTGTGATAAGTGTATATGTCTGAATGTTTGTTTTCCGATTGAGGTCACCTGTTTTCACTTTGAACTTACTTGGTCTGTTACAATTCATATGGAAGGGGAATATATTGTGTATGTATGACACTGTCATGGGGCTTATTCTGTGCATGTGTATCACTGGGTATCAAAAACATATTTCTCTAAATTGCCTTAATCCTTTAATATTGCACTGCTTTATTTTTTCTGCAAAGCAGCATTACAAATTGTGTTTCTCTGAAATTTACCTAATGCTTATGGGAATCTATGGATATTCTAATATCTGCGTAGGAACACATTAACATTTTGCTTATTCTTATTTTTCTTCAAAACTTTAATACATATTTAATTTCTATTTACAACAGTATACTTTTTTTCTTAATGATGCATATTGTAAATTCGTAACTTATTTAGTACTCTTAATGTATTCAACATGCTCTTTTAAATTGATTAATACATGAATAATACACAGTGTATAAATGAAGTGTGTGTAATGTTTATCTGATTTGAACGAATTAGACCATAACATTTCATCTTGTAAAATATGCCCTGGTATTTGATTTATTAAAACGTTCTATAAGACACCTGTAAAGAATTGCACTTGCACCGTTAAAAATCAAGTTAAGTAGTAGTATAATTAAACATCCTGTAGTATAAATGTTAACATAGCACAACCTACATTAATAGCTCGCATGCATTATCCCTGTGTGTAAATGTGATGTGTGTATTTGTCTCTCTCCTTCACGTTGTTGAATTTTTTACACCGTACTTGTCATGTGCATGTGCTGTAGTTCTCGATAATCTGCGCGTAGAGGTCAAAACCGAATTTGTAGTGTCATCGTCCGTGTCAATGTCGGAATCAACGTTTGCATCCACACCACCATCCTCACCGTCGGCGATGGAGACAAGGGGAGGCTGGCATGTCCACAAGATTCGCACATGGTCAGGCTCCCCCATTATCATGGCAACCCCATCATTCCTGCATGTGTGCAATCGCCCCTACCTCGACACCACCATCACCCGCATGAATACCACCACTACCCATAATGCAATGCCACCACTTCAACCACCACCACCACCTCCACCCCAGTTCGAGCATTTGTCAGAAACTGATGAGGTTGATGCAGGTGATTGTAGTCTTAGTTTATCATTCATTTGTAGTATGTAATAGACACATGTACATGTATTAAGTTGAGACCCTGTCATAAGGGAAGCACATGTGAAGGCAAAACTGAATTTCATTATTCAAGTTTGGTATGGTAATATATCCACAAACAGATATCAAACTTTTCTGCTGTAGTAGAAGAACATTACATTGGTATCATTCATGGTTATTTTTTCAAGAGCAACGCTTGATGGTGTCACAAAGCAACAATATATCTTCTGATTAAGTTGTTTATTTCCATTTATTCTCAACAGTGCTTTAGTGACTTTTAAATGAAAGATTACCAATATTAGAAGAAATTACATAATTCCATCAACTCATTGAGGACAAATCATGGAAGATAAAATGAAAATGCATTTCAATAGTCATTATGATATGTTAACTAATCATATAATCATTTCAGTAGTAATAGCAGTTTGTTTCTGCCGAGATGTGTCCTAGAAACCATAACAACTGTTACATTATAACCATATATCAACTTGTTTAGTTAGTTATATCTCCAAGCATGGTAGTTTTATGTCCACATTCCCCTTCCCCATTTTACTTAGGAAGCCACGTTTGATAAATCAGCTAACCCAGTATGGTAGTTTATGTAACTTTGCACATCCACTTTGCATGTCCTCATATGCCTACAACAATTTATAAGATGACATACAATAACGCAAGCCTATATTTAAATAATCTTTATTATTGATTGTTTGATTGTGATGACAAAAGGGGAGGAACCAGAACCACCAAAGTTCGTTGAACCCATCCAGTCCGTGACTGTGCCTGAGGGAGAGATAGCGCGCTTCGAGTGCGTTGTTACGGGCCGACCAATGCCTGAGATCACGTGGTTCCACGGCGAGACGATGATCAAGCCTTCGGACCGGATCGAGATAGGACAGGACAAGACCGGCCGGAACTGGGTCGTGGTACGCAAGGCCCTTCCAGAACTACAGGGAACCTACACATGCTGGGCGGAGAACCAAGTTGGACGCACCATGTGTGGTGCTGAGATGACACTTGCCTTGGGTATGTTGGCAATATGAATCTCTTTATCATGGATGAGGAGTCATGTACCATCACAATTGTAATCCTTTGGTCTATACAAATCTGTCAAATACTGTAACATTATCATTCTCAGTATTATTGGCTGTCTTCCACAATCTGATCCGAAACATTAATATTGATCAGATACCTAATACGACATGGATGTGAATAGCAGTATCAAGTATTGTATATTTGAAAAAGTAAACACATATTAACAAAACAAATTTCTGTGAATTCAACGGGAAATCGATGGCATACATTAAAAAAAAGTATAGAGTCTATCATGTCTCAAGCCATTACAAACAGTCAAATTCTTCTTTAATTGACATTAGGGAAGAGAGTGAATATATTGCATCTCATTTGGCATATTTTCTCACTTTCTCTCTCTGTGTAGAAGAAATGTCCGTCCCATCTGCAGACAGCAGTGCCATCGTGGAGGGACCACAGAGCAGAGAGCTCGAGGTCAGTGTTGACTTCGAAGGAGTGGAGGAGCTGGAGATTGATGGAGTCCCTCCCTCATTTGTGATGCCCGTCCAAACTGTAGACGTCAAACCTGGAGACACCGCCCACCTCAGGGTCAAAGTAGCAGGTAAGTAAAAGTATTAACCACTTGCCTATGAGAGGGTCCATTGCCCATAATGTTAATACATGCTGCATCAGGTTCCCGTAATAAATGGTTGTTAAATTCTGTTATAAAGAACGAAAACTAGTGAGATAAATTGAATAAATAACACAAATAGCAACTGATTGTGCTCTATAAAGATTTAAAACAAAGACTTCATTTAAACTTGCAAATAAATTCTCTGACTTGGATGTTTGAGCATTCATTTAGCCTAGTATCTTACATTATAGAGATATGGAAATCTAGTTACCCTTTATAATGCTGTATTAAACCTGAGTTACAACAACAATAATCTGTTTCATTCTCTTTGCAGGAAAACCGACTCCAGAAGTATCCTGGTACCGAGATGGCAAGGTTCTGCAACCAAGCCCACGACACACCATCATGTCTGACACTGAGGGCAACGCTTCACTGGTCATCTCCGAGGCCATTTCTGGAGATGATGCTGAGTATCTATGCAAGGCGGTCAATCCGTTTGGCATTGTCTCATGCCGTGCTGATGTCATTGTTGATGAAGGTCAGTAAATGCTTGACACTGATATAGGCTCTATGGTTGGGGGCTAGTAAAATTGATGTTATGCCAGTAAGATTTCATATTTCAAGTCAAAATATTAGTAGCCAAATCGGGCACCGAGCTTTTTGTACTGGAGTGAGCAAATCTTGTACTCGTCTAGTTCTTATTCAAGCTTCATCCACAATTGCATTCTTCCCTTAAAGGAAGTAAAAATTGCAAAAGGTGACAATAAAGTAACGAAATGCAAATAAGGTGGCACTAAATGTTTTTTTTTATACAGGCCATCATACATTTATATTGGCAGAAATGACTGTTAGTTTTGTGTAAGGTAAACATTTAGAATCCCTTTGTTTCTCTATGTTTATAGAAGCCATGATGGCTGAGGAGGGCAAACCAACCATGTTGGTTCAGGCCGGAGCCATGCAGGGCGTGGAAGTCACAATGGATATCAAGGGCAAGGACAGCAAAGAGATTGAAATCGTCAGCATCAGCGAAGTTCCTTCCATCGTTTCTGAGGAGGCTCTGGAGACAGATGTTGAAGAAGAGGTATTAAAGCAATGCTTGGAATTTATAGCACAAGCCTACTGGCCCAGGGCCACTTAGATATTAGCCTTGGGACATTCATTGATGCTAAATGCCACTAGCCCGAATAGGCGGCCAATACAATATTATTGATAATGTTTTAATTTGTTTAGGGCCACCAGATTCGGGTTTCGTTTCTCTCGAATTTGATAAATCCTGTTTTTACTTGCCGACTGGGCCACAAGGCTAAAAAGTTCATTTCTAGTAGTGATAAAAGTACAAGATATTTGTTTGACTATCAGTCATTGGATAACCATAATGCAATAACAACATATTGCAATTACATGACAATCTACTGTGAAAGTGAAGAACAAAGAGAGCAAAGAGTCTGAACACATCAGCATCATTGATTTTTTCCCCCCAATATTTGTTAGGAGGCTCTCAATAGAAGACAGTAAGAATTGAAAACATATTTGTTCTCACTTTCATTTGTTTTTTTTTCTTCACTTTGATAAAATGAGATTGTTTTGTTCTTTCCTCAAGGGTGTCGATGAGGAAGACGGAGAGGAGGTGGAGATCGAGATCCACTTGGACGACATCGAGAAGCACCCAGAGCAGGTCATCGTGGAGGTCACCAAGAAGAAGGAAGAGAAACTCTTGAAGCAAGTCCAAGAACAAGTCCCTAAAAAAGACCAGGAACCAGTGAAAGAACCAGTTGCTGCAGCCCCAGAGGTAGCAATGTTTATCCTTATTAGTATTATTATTATTATGTTTTCCCGGTTTGATGAAACAAAATGATTTTTTGAAAGTCATTTGTATATTCTATTGTGACTTTTGTATTAAAAAATATTTGAACAGATATCATGCAGCCCTTTTCATAAATGCATACAAATGGCAATACATGTATACCTTGGAAATGAAAATGAAAGAGATTTGTCTTTGCAAAAAATAATTGTATTCATCCCAACAGTTGAACAGGAATAGAAGTTGAAAAGAAGTATCAGGACGATCTCGCGAAATAGGAACATCTTTTTTTCAATTTGTGAGACTCTGTAATCATTTAACCCCACAGAAGGGAGAAGAAAAACCACCCATCTTCACCGAGCCACTCACCAAGAGCGAGTTGTTGGCCGGCAAGACGGCACAGATCTCATGCAAGGTTGAAGGCCTGCCGCGACCTGAGATCCAGTGGTTCGTGGACGCCGCCCCGATCCAACCGGACGACCGCTACCAGACCGAGTATCGCCCGGACGGCGTCTGCATCCTCACAATCCAGGACGTGGAGAGTATGGATGAGGGACAGTACGCCGTCAAGGCGATCAACCCGGTGGGCGTGGCCTCCACGGAGTCTGAGATGCTGGTTGAAGTGCCAAGTAAGTGTGGGTCACTGATCAATTTTTTTATTGAAACAGTATGGGATCATGGGGAAGGCTCATTTCATTTAGTGTAGCCTGCTGCAAGCTATCCAGTTTATTGGGACCCAAATAGCAACTTGTGATAGAACAAAGACAAGTTGTGTAATGGCTTCAAATTTCTCTACATTTTTCTTTACAGGCCCTAGTTACCAGCTTGTTATTTTCGTTTATACATGATCTTTGTTCATTTTAATACTGTTCCCCTTCGAGATTCTGAAATCCATATAGACCTGCTACATATCCCACTCTGTTCATGCAATCCATAGGTTAATTGTGTATATTTCTCAAAATTCCTTCAATGCACTTTGCATGCATTATTTTGGCTATTTTCAGCAAGCTTTTATGTCTGTATCTATTAAACAACCTGTTTTTACAGGTGTGCACAAAATGACAAAAATACCATAATCCCTTCAAACATGTGCACATTGTTGTAGGACAAGCTAACTAGTTGAATAGGTTTTGATTCTGGTTCAACATGTATTCTCTATAGACCCCAGACAGAGTATATCAGGATCAGTCCTGAATGGGATAATTTTCTTTGGCTCTATAGCTTGCAGCTAGTTTTTAGATCTCGTAGATATACATACATGTGAGGTTTTTTTTTTGTGGACCTAAGGTTGACTCTTATCTCTTTTTTTAACCACTGCCTTCATCATTACTACACAATAATATCATCACACTTTGTGGTGAAATGCATAAAAAATGTGTATATGCATGAAGCAATATTCATGTATACATGTGTTACACCCCTATGGTGTGTAGGGATGGTTGCTTGTTAAAACTAACAAGAATCCTAAATCTGGAAATAATGATACAGAGAGAAACAGTTCAGTACAGGTGTTCTTCGTGCGCAATCAAGATTCAGAATGGCACATTTATTATCTCAATAATAAATGTCAATCAATAATAGAAATCATAATACAATAACAATATCGTATGAGTAAACACTCTCAAAATTATGTTTCCATATAGTTATCATAACTGATATATAACGATCACCATTAATATCACGCATATCGTACATCACACTTCTTAATCATTTCATCCTTAAGTGTGTTTCTTTCTAAAGTGACTAAATACTAACAATGAATGTGCTATATACATTAACAAGTTACAAGATACGTTATATACAACTATACACTCTTGCCTAATTCCCATAAACATGCATCATGTTTATATTAAAGTCTAACATATTAATTTAAACCGCTTACTAAATCAATACTACTTCAACTTGTAAATCCGTTCATAAATATCTGTATTCTAAAAGACTCCAAAATAATAATAGTTATAGTTAGTTTATTATTAATTTAACATGATTAACTAAGCTAACACAATAACAATTATCCCGAAACTCTATATAATAACCAAGTGCCAGATAATATATTTAATATTATATTATTAAATAGAACCGAATATTAACTTTATGAAATAATGTTAACCCTTCAGTATGATATATTAAATCACTAAACTAATCATTAGAACTAACAGTGGCTTTTAAATCCAAACATCAAAATGGCTACTTGAATTTATATAACAGCTATATAAATTGACAAGACTTAAACAAAGAATTCCTGTTACGTAGTTATTCTATATTCCAGGCACTTTGAATTACTATCCTAAGCTAAACTAGCAGTGTGTACATTTAGTATAAATATAATACAAAAGAATATACTACATGGGTCTGATCTCCAAGACTACACTCTGGGCATTTCCTTAATAAAGTGAGGAAGACAAACCACAGGTATCTTTGTATATAAAGCCCTGAATATCTCTCTTTTAATCCAATATCCTCTTCTTTGAGCGACTGGAGTTACTTAACCCATTTCATATCATAGATTAAAGCAGCTTATATACAAGTCTAATCTACACAAACTATGTACAACTGGTTTGGCTTGTTTCACACACACACAATCATAAGTTTGGGAGAACACACAGTATAAGTATTATAAGTCCCGTTCACATCGAACTCTCAAAGTTAATCTTCACCGCTCACAAGCTGTTAGCAAATCATGCTATATCTCTTCATGCAACAGTATATAACTTATAACTTACTTATTCGAAACTTGTATTTCTCTATACTTACTTCATACGTCAGATGTCAATAATTATTCAATATATAATTATTACTAACATAATAAACTTACACAATAGAATCTTCTCAATATTCACCAAGTTATAGAGTAACTATAGCTTTTCACAAACTCTTCTCTCGCACTCAATTAGTCTCACAAACTCTTTTCTCTCTCTCATAATTCTACTACTACTAGTTTATATCTCATTCATTTAACAAAGTGTATGAATGAATTTCAACATAGTCACCTTCACATCATAACATACAATGTATACAATTTATAATATAATGATACAAAGATAGAAATAATGTTGTCTTACCTGGAAATAATGATACAGAGAGAAACAGTTCAGTACAGGTGTTCTTCGTGCGCAATCAAGATTCAGAATGGCACTTGGAAACACTTGCTGACCAGTTCCTGCTCTTTATCTCCAGGTTATCATATTTCTGCTGGTACTCTATACAAAGGCTAGGGGAATTAATCCTATAGCGTTTGGTCCAGTGCAGATCTTCTTTGTCCTCACTGGGAGCATCAAGCTCACATCTTTGTCTTCACTGGGAGCATCAAGCTCACATAAACTTACTTAACAAAGAAAGGGTTGGGGCTAGGGGGTGGGGATTAAACTAATAAAACGGAGTGGACATTTATTCATGAACCATAGTATACATGCTATATTCCAATACAGAGCTATATTGGGTTTATTCTGTATTTTCCAATGTAGGGCTATATTATAACATGGGACTATTCCAATAGGGGTATAACACCTTCCCCCTCCAAAAAAAATAAATGTCCGCTATATATCTAACAATATCATAACCGCAAACAAAAAAAAATCTGGATGTTAATCCAACCTATATCACTGAAATCCTACCACTTGTTACATCTGCGTAACAATTTATTACAATCATTCTATATAAATCTATCAACAATAGTAAATAAGTCAGAGTGTATACGGTTCCAACTCAAATCTATAGACCGTTGATACTAGCTTGATAGAAAGAGAATCACATCTCCAATAAAACAATTACAACGCAATGAATGAGTCATGTCTTGTGAGAAACGCTTTTGTACAACATAAATATCAGTTGTCTTATGCTACAAAAGTTATCTCCTTTCTTATTACACTGCGCAGTGCTTCTTCATTTAGACTCATCCCTGCTACTGGTCAGGAATCTTCAAATCTTATTAAAATATTTCAACTCGCCTATGAACTATTCAATTAAACATAATGTTCTTTGCAAGCTCTGGCTGTTCATTCACTTTCCAACCGTCGACTGGTGACGTAGCTTCGGAGCTATTCCATGCTTTCAGTCATCTCCTTCCTTCACGGTGCAAGTTCGCTCTCACCATCGTCCCATTTCGGTGCGGTGACTTCTCTTGCGCGACGTTCAGCATTCACCAGTTTTGGGCTCTTCATTGAGAAATGAATTATCTTTAACGACTCAATGCGTGTCGGCTCGATTGGCACGCACTGACGTTCGGTATGAACACAGGTCATGTCCACACTATCCTGAGAGTCACTAATACAAACCTGCAGGTGCCCGCAGATCAGGCATCCAGGTAGCTCCCGGCATCACAGTTGGTGGTCCCCTCAGCGATGACTGAAAGTGCCCGTGTTGCTGCGTTGCCAGTCCGAATGGCTGCATTGCTGGTATCACCATCTGCGGTGTTGTCCCCGGTCGCTGCGGTGTCGGACCCAGTGGCTGCGGTGTCGAACCCAGCGGCTGCGATGTCGGATTCAGCGGCTGCGATGTCGGTCCCATCATCGGCTGCAATGTCGATCCCATCATCGGCGATGTCGGCCCCAGTGGCGGCTGCACTTCAGAGACTGGTAGTGGGGGGTCCCACTGCACCTGGCCAGAGGGTGGGTTGGATGATGGATACTGAGAAGACATAGCATGTTGAGGAGGATAAGGCATTGGAAAGGTCTGGGGCATGAAAGGGGCAACATAAGGCTTATTAGGACGTAGGGGGGCAAACTGATGCTGGTCGTTCACTACAGCTGGGATGTGCATCAGGTTTGGTTGGATTTGTTGCAGGGTAGGGTCTCCTAGGTTGTCATAGGTTAGCCATGAAGGAGGTTGACGGCGTCGGGGAGGTAATGGTGGGTTGGGTGGCTGCTGTAAGGGAGTGTCGTCTGGTTGTTCACCTGATGGTGGCGTCACACTAGCCCTTCTATCCTGCTGTCCGTCGTCAATCACTTGTGGGGGTGGGGGTGTAGGTTGCACTGTCTCCGTCAGGTTGTTATTATCTGAAGATAGCTCATCATCTGAGGAAGGGGTTTCAACCGATGCATCACTTTCAGTTAGCTGACGTTGAAAACCTGTTCTCCTTGTTGCTTCCAGATAATAAATTTCTTCATCTGAAGATTCTGCAGATGACAGTGACGTGTGGGAGGGTAGGGGTTTATTTGCTCTGGTTCGTCGCCGAGGATGGGCCTCATCTGTTTTCTTGGGTTGATCTCCCTCCGAAACTGGAAAACCAGAACATGGTAACAGCATGTTGCGATGGAGGACTCTTGCCGGACCAGACCCATTCTCACGCACTACTTCGTAGACTGGCAAGTCATTCCCTATCCTCTTTACTACCTGGTAAACATCTGGTTCCCAATAGGGCTGGAGCTTGTTTGGGCCTGGAACGCGCTTGTGGTTGCGGACAAGGACTCGATCACCTTTGTCAAGTGGGAGACTTGGCCGTTTCCCATCTTTCCTTCCCCTGGAGGTGCTCTTCTCCGCATTCCGTCGGGCTAAGGTGTATGCTTCCTGCATCTCATCCTTCCATCTGTTACAGAAGTCAGCATGTGTCACCTTGCCATCCTCCTTTTCTCCTTCCAGTTGGAAGACCAGATCAATGGGAAGCCTCGGTTCCCGCCCGTACATTAGGAAGAATGGGGAAAACCCGGTCGCTTCCGATTTTGTGCAGTTGTATGCATGTACAACCTTGGGGAGATGGTCTTTCCAATTGGCCTTTTCGGTAGAAGTTAGGGTGCGCAGCATGGACAGTAGGGTACGGTTGAATCGTTCCACCTGCCCGTTCCCTTCTGGGTGGTAGGGGGTAGTTCTGGAGTGCTTGATGTTGGCCAGCATCTCCAATCGGCGGAACAACCGATTTTCAAACTCTCCTCCCTGGTCATGATGGATCCGCTGAGGAAAACCGAACTGCAGGATGAAGTTGTTAAAGATTTTATCCGCAACGGTTTTTGCTGACTTGTTCCTGGTGGGGTATGCTTGAGCCAATTTGGTAAAGTGGTCCATCACTACCAAAATATACTCGTACCCACCCTTGGACTTCTCCAGATGGAGAAAGTCGATGGAGACAAGTTCAAGCGGCTGAGTGCTGGTGATACTAGTCATTGGTGCCCTGATCTGTCTTGCTGGTTTCTTGTTCTTCAGGCAACTGCACCTAGATGTGATGAATTTTGTAATGTCACCTTCCATCCCTGACCAGTAAAACCGCTCCCTCGCCAACTGCGTCACTCTCTCCGGTCCAAGGTGGCCCATGTTGACATGCAGCTCTTGGTACACCAGTTGCTTGTATTTGTCAGGTAGAACCAGTTGATTTCGTGTGGCAGTTTTCCGACGTAGAATTCCTTGATTGTCTACCACAAGTCGGTTCCATTCGTGGAGCAGCTTTTGGACTTCTTTTGTTGTTTTTCTCCGTTCTTTGGGGGATAATTGTGTTCCTCTTTCCTTTAGGTCCAGGATAACGGAGATGGTGGGGTCCTTCTTCTGGGAAGTTTGTATTTCTCCTGTTGTAAGCTGAGGTAGTCCCGCAGAAATGTGAACACTGGACACTTGGGCTGGGATGGCTTCTGCGCCGGAAAGAGCCATGTTCCAGGGCACCTCCTTGTTTACCTGAACTCCATGGTGCACTGCCTGTATGATTGGTTCGGTGATCTCCTCTGAGTACCCGGTCATGTCTGGAACAGTGAGTGGTTCCCGCGAGAGCGTATCAGCATCACCATTCTTCTTTCCTGGACGGTACTTAATGCTGAAATGGAAATCAGCCAGTTCCCCAACCCATCTCATACCAGTGGCGTTCAGCTTGGCAGAGGTTAGTACATAGGTGAGGGGGTTATTGTCGGTGAATATGACGAAGGGTGGAGAGTAGTACAGATAATCTCGGAACCGCTCACACACCGCCCATTTCAACGCCAGGAACTCAAGTTTTCCCGAGTGTAGGTGATAGTTCTTCTCTGCCGGAGTGAGGGAACGAGAAGCGTAGGCTATCACTCTCAACTTGTTGGCCTGCTCCTGGTACAGCACTGCTCCCAGCCCTTCATGGGATGCATCGGTATGCACTACGAAGGGTTTTTCGAAGTCTGGGTAGGCCATGATGGGGGCTTGAAGAAGGCTGTCTATCAGGGATGTAATGGCTGAGCGATGGCACTCTTTCCACTCGATGGGTGTACTTGAAGGAAGGGAGTTGGATGTCTTCTGTTTGGTGTATTTCTTCTTGTCTGGCTTGAGTTGTGTCTTGTCGATTGATAGGAGTTGGTACAAACAAGCAGCTCGTCGAGAGAAATTGGGAATATATCTCCGATAATATCCCACCAGTCCGAGCAGCTTGCGCAGATCTCCCACTGTGGCTGGTGTTTTCTCCTTAAGCATGCGTACCGCCTCTGTATCGTTTGGATCAGCCTGATGACCATGTGCCGATACTATCCTACCTAGATATTTCACCTGGCTTTGGAAAAACTTGCATTTGGCTGGCTTTAGCTTGATGCCTTTCTCCTTTAGCCGACACAGGACTTTCTGTAGGTGGGCGACATGGTCATCGAAGGTTGGGCTGTAGATCAGGATGTCGTCTAGATAAACTGTGCAGATCTCTCCACTCAGGTCATCTAGACAACCTTCCATACAACGCTGGAAAACAGCAGGGGCATTGGTTAGTCCAAACGGGATGCGGTTCCATTCGTAAAGGCCCCATGGCGTGATGAAGGCAGTAAGGCGTTTACTGTCTTCTGCCATGAACCCCTGGTGGTAGGCCTTACCCTGATCCAGCGTTGTGAACCACGCATTTCCGCCCAGGCTGTCCAGTACTTCTTGGATACGGGGGATTGGTTGTCGGTCTGGAATAGTTTTCTGATTGAGTTGGCGGTAGTCAATGCAGAGTCTCAGTGTTCCATCCTTTTTCCTGACACAGACCACGGGTGAAGAATATGGCGAGCTGGACTTTCGGACCCATCCCTTCTCCAGCAGATTGGCCACATAATCCTTCACTTCTCGGAACAATGGGCGTGGAACAGCCATGTAAGTCCTTTGAACAGGTGTTGGATCATTGAGACTGATGTTCATATGAAGATCTGGAATAGATCCGATGTCTTCATCTCCCATCGAGAAAACATCACGCTCTGCGTCTAACACACCAATGATTTTATCTCGTTGTTGTGGTGACAAGTGTCCCAGGTCGAATTTGTCATGGAAGGATTGGGTAGGTGGGTCAGTAGTTACTTGATTAACCTTGGTGTTCTGAGTCTCATTGGTTGGGATGTGGTGGTAAACGGATGAAATTCCATGTAGGTGCCCAAGGACTGTCTTCTTTGGTAACACAATAGGACGAGATGAAGTATTGGTGACCAGGACTTGCACTCTGCACGAACTTCCACGTTTCACTTCCACCAGGAATGGGTCTATGCACAGGCCAGCATCAAACAATGGGTTCTCCTCGTCAGGCTCGAAAAGGCAGCGGGTCTTCCCTAGAGCACCGGAATGGATCCGGCACGGAACCTTATGACTTTTGCCAGGTGGTAGCACTGTTACCTTGTTCACTCTGGCCATCGGACATGCATCGATTTGGGCGGCCTCAAGTGTACTGATGATGCTGCTTACCATCTCAGGAGGACTACTCATCGCTGATACTAGGGCTCGGTGTATTGCATCGGGGGAGGAAGAAGGGTGGTTGATCAGGGATTCAATGACGTTATAGCCAAGGATAGCATCCTCACTGATGGTGTGGTCTCCTACTACCAGAAAAGGGACTTGGGTCTCTGCAGCTCCACTGCCATCAATCTGGACTGGTAGTTCAACATATCCGCTGAAAGGGAGATTGGTACCATTTGCTGCTGACAATTGTAGATCCTGGTCTTGGAGGAGATGTGAAATTGGTTGAACTTGTTTGTGAGGGAGGGAGTCTTTAAGCCAGGAGCTGGAGATCAGGGAAACTTGGGCTCCAGTATCCCATAATACATGCGTTTTTCGCCCTTGGAGTAGACAATGAAGCATGCATTTTTTTCCTACCAGTTTCGCTACCTTGGTCTGAGATCGGGATGGGAAACTGGTTCTGATGTCTACATGTGGCTTGTAATGCTGCTTGGGACTTACTGGTTGGTTCCCGGTGGGCACGACCCGTCCCGTAGGGGTGCCCGCTGGCCGTTTCCCGCCAAGCAGCCTTTAGCTATGTGTCCTGTACTCCCGCACTTAAAACAATGGCGACACTGTCTGCCTTCTCCTTTCTTCCGGCATTCTGTGCAGCCCCATTCCAGCGGAGATCGTTGACTTGATGGGCCCTGCCGACCTGTTCGAGGAGCTGGATCACTCTCTCTGATGGCTGCAAACTCTGCCCTGATCAGAGCCTTGATCTCCTTGTGTAGGCTGCCCATGTCGACCTTTGTCTCCTTTTGATTCCCAGCCTCGAGTGTATTTATCTGGGCTGGTACCCTTTTCTTTTGTTTGGCAAGCCGCTCCGTCTCGTTGTTGGCGGCCAGATTCACGCTTTCCAGGAGGTCCTCATCACTGGTCGACGGGTTGTTCAAGCAAGGCTTCATGTCGTTCCTGACACTCTCGTTCGCTAGGCCAGTCAGTGCAGAGTGCCTAAACATGTGCTCCACTAGGGCACCGTCGTAGCGAAATGAGGATCCGGCCTCCTGGGAAACAAACATTATTTTCTGTTTCAGGGCGAGTAGTCTAAGCAGAAAATCATGAGGCGTCTCCTTTTGTCCCTGAACCGCCCTACTCAGTTCATGGTACAATTCTGTGGCTTCCTTCTCCTGGTAGTGAGACCGTATTAACCGACGGAGGGTGGGTAGGTTGAGGTGGGGCCTTGATTCCAGATAACCCCTTAAAGTGAGGCCAGGCGCCATCGCACGAATAACGGCGTCAACGATCTCCTCATCTGGGTATCTCCTTTCTTTCCCGCGCTCTATTTGATGGATGAGGCTCATGAAACTGAGCCTCTCCTTCTGTCCTACCTCACCCACCTGACCGGAAATCTTGAATTCTCTCCTCCAGGACATCGCCTCAGGTTTGGGTGCGTCATTGCTACGTGGTGGTGGTGGTGAGGCTACCTCTGCGTCATCGATGGGTCTGGTGGTCTCTTCCTTGATGTCAATCATGTCAGCCACCTTCCTCCATGTAGCCTCTCCCTCGTCGTCGCTGTAATACAACTCATCTCTTCCTAGATGGGTTAAAATAAGCCTTCTGAGACCCTTACTACCCTTTTCCTTACCTCTACTCACCTCATCCTCTGCTACTTTGAGGGCCGTCAACACGTCTATGAGTCCTTCGCTGCTACACCCTTCTAGTCCTTTGGCGACATCAGCGATAAGGCGCTCCATCCTGGTTGTTGAGGCTCTCCCAACTCTGCTATACGATTAGTTAGAAGGGGTTTGGTCTGGGTCAGGTCAGGTCTAACCGGCTCGTCTCATTGGATGATGACGTGCAGCATCTAGTCCCTCGGGGACATCGAGACTGGTGACAACATCCGGGCAGTGCCTCCAAAATGTTACACCCCTATGGTGTGTAGGGATGGTTGCTTGTTAAAACTAACAAGAATCCTAAATCTGGAAATAATGATACAGAGAGAAACAGTTCAGTACAGGTGTTCTTCGTGCGCAATCAAGATTCAGAATGGCACATTTATTATCTCAATAATAAATGTCAATCAATAATAGAAATCATAATACAATAACAATATCGTATGAGTAAACACTCTCAAAATTATGTTTCCATATAGTTATCATAACTGATATATAACGATCACCATTAATATCACGCATATCGTACATCACACTTCTTAATCATTTCATCCTTAAGTGTGTTTCTTTCTAAAGTGACTAAATACTAACAATGAATGTGCTATATACATTAACAAGTTACAAGATACGTTATATACAACTATACACTCTTGCCTAATTCCCATAAACATGCATCATGTTTATATTAAAGTCTAACATATTAATTTAAACCGCTTACTAAATCAATACTACTTCAACTTGTAAATCCGTTCATAAATATCTGTATTCTAAAAGACTCCAAAATAATAATAGTTATAGTTAGTTTATTATTAATTTAACATGATTAACTAAGCTAACACAATAACAATTATCCCCGAAACTCTATATAATAACCAAGTGCCAGATAATATATTTAATATTATATTATTAAATAGAACCGAATATTAACTTTATGAAATAATGTTAACCCTTCAGTATGATATATTAAATCACTAAACTAATCATTAGAACTAACAGTGGCTTTTAAATCCAAACATCAAAATGGCTACTTGAATTTATATAACAGCTATATAAATTGACAAGACTTAAACAAAGAATTCCTGTTACGTAGTTATTCTATATTCCAGGCACTTTGAATTACTATCCTAAGCTAAACTAGCAGTGTGTACATTTAGTATAAATATAATACAAAAGAATATACTACATGGGTCTGATCTCCAAGACTACACTCTGGGCATTTCCTTAATAAAGTGAGGAAGACAAACCACAGGTATCTTTGTATATAAAGCCCTGAATATCTCTCTTTTAATCCAATATCCTCTTCTTTGAGCGACTGGAGTTACTTAACCCATTTCATATCATAGATTAAAGCAGCTTATATACAAGTCTAATCTACACAAACTATGTACAACTGGTTTGGCTTGTTTCACACACACACAATCATAAGTTTGGGAGAACACACAGTATAAGTATTATAAGTCCCGTTCACATCGAACTCTCAAAGTTAATCTTCACCGCTCACAAGCTGTTAGCAAATCATGCTATATCTCTTCATGCAACAGTATATAACTTATAACTTACTTATTCGAAACTTGTATTTCTCTATACTTACTTCATACGTCAGATGTCAATAATTATTCAATATATAATTATTACTAACATAATAACTTACACAATAGAATCTTCTCAATATTCACCAAGTTATAGAGTAACTATAGCTTTTCACAAACTCTTCTCTCGCACTCAATTAGTCTCACAAACTCTTTTCTCTCTCTCATAATTCTACTACTACTAGTTTATATCTCATTCATTTAACAAAGTGTATGAATGAATTTCAACTAGTCACCTTCACATCATAACATACAATGTATACAATTTATAATATAATGATACAAAGATAGAAATAATGTTGTCTTACCTGGAAATAATGATACAGAGAGAAACAGTTCAGTACAGGTGTTCTTCGTGCGCAATCAAGATTCAGAATGGCACTTGGAAACACTTGCTGACCCAGTTCCTGCTCTTTATCTCCAGGTTATCATATTTCTGCTGGTACTCTATACAAAAGGCTAGGGGAATTAATCCTATAGCGTTTGGTCCAGTGCAGATCTTCTTTGTCCTCACTGGGAGCATCAAGCTCACATCTTTGTCTTCACTGGGAGCATCAAGCTCACATAAACTTACTTAACAAAGAAAGGGTTGGGGCTAGGGGGTGGGGATTAAACTAATAAAACGGAGTGGACATTTATTCATGAACCATAGTATACATGCTATATTCCAATACAGAGCTATATTGGGTTTATTCTGTATTTTCCAATGTAGGGCTATATTATAACATGGGACTATTCCAATAGGGGTATAACACATGCACTAATCAAATTCATATTACTTTATTTGCGCTTAATATCTTTATGGCTGTTGCTTTTCAATTCATGAAATAGTTCACGGAAACTTAATTCACAAAGAATTGCATGATTCAAAACAAAATCAAATGTATATTCTGAATTCACAAATGAATGAAATCTATCCCATATGTGAAATCATCATCCATGTTATTTATTCTTTTCTCATGACACCATGGAATTGTATTGGTGTCGGATATTTGTGTATTGATATGAATCACTCATATACTGAATGAAATTGTAGTTATTAGTAATATCAGCTTGGCTTTGAATGTCCATCCCTTGTTTAAATATATGTTCCTTGTTGCAAAATATGTATTTGTCGATGTACCACAACACCACCTTTGTCAAATTTGTATGGATTGTGTTGCTATGTTTTTGTATGTGAATAGCACTAAGTGCTCCAATTATGGTACAAAGTGGAGAATCCAAACAGTTTGGAAACACAGAGCTCTTGTAGTTCTACTGCAAATGAACTGTATCAAACCACTTCTGTAGTTCTACTGGAAAGTGCGATATAAATCCACATCTGTACATGTACATGCTCTTGGGTATTAAGGAGTCTAGGTGAACTGTATAGAAGTCTAGAAATAGGAGTCTTACTATTGGTGATTTTCTTGCCAAACTATCCCCGATCTCCAGGCCAAAGC
>JBAMJV010014158.1:0-10000 GCA_037951105.1 Echinarachnius parma
TCATGTAGTATATGAACTGAACCAAATTACATATCTCTTATCTTATGTCAAGCATACATGTTACATGAAATATGTGTTTAATATCAGCGGCGTAGCAAATGGGGGCACCCAAATAATGAAAAGAACAATGAAAAACATGAGGGGAAAATGTGTGAAAATAAAGAACTTCATATGGTATGCCCCCCCCCCCCCCCCCCCCCCCTCCCCTCCCCATCATTTCATCCTTGCTTCGCCACAGGTGTTATTTATAAACTGTAAACACAATTATGATGAAATGTCAAGCATATTTTGTTACAAGTATAATTATATGCAAAAATACTGCTGAAAATGCTACTATTAGTATTATGTTTTGTTTATGTTTCCTCGTCAGTTAGCCTCTAAAGAAGATTCTGCTAGGATCGAACATTTAGGCCCTATTTTGACTCACAAGTATAATTTGATTGATTGATTTTATTTGATTTGATTTTGTTGGCTAAATTAATGGAAATTATTTTGTTTCACATAGTTATTTGTGTTTATAATATTAATTGTCTGCGGACTGCTCTAGATAAAGCTTTATTTTGGGATACAGGTAATCCTGCCCAAATTCAACAAGTCAAATATCATTGCACCCTTTTCTGTTATGTATATCCTTTGTTTCATTATGTATTACATGTATTTGTATTGTAAGTTTGCTTGTATACTTTGTTTCATAAATGTATTATTTGCATCGTATGTTTGCTTGTATATTTCTTATTGACATGGTATTTAAAGTTTATCCTATGAATGTGGACAATAAATATAAATAAATATATTACATTACTGTATTGTATAATGTAGTGATGTATATGGTGTGTGTGTGTGTGTGTGCGTATGTGTGTGTGTGTGAGTTTGTAAACACCCCCAACCGAGGACACATTTCTATCCCACTCTATCCAACCACGGACACATTTCCATCCGTGGACCGTCTTCTTGTTTAACTAGTGCAAACGTTTGCTAATTCGATTTCCATTCATATGCGCGCGCATCAAAAATCCGGAAAAAATTAACGTGACCCCGCACGTCCACGGTTGGCTGTTTTTTGTCAAACATATACACAATAATCTTCGGTTGGGCAGTGAAATATCACACACACATGTCCACGTTTGCATAGTACTTTTGTTTGGGTCCTCGATTGGGAGGATTTACAGGTATGTGTGACTGTGTGCGTGCGCAGTGGTGTAGCCAGGAATTTGTGCAAGGGAGGAGGGGCTCCAGCCTGCCAGTGCGGGGTCCAGGGGGCATCACCCCTTGTGCAATAGTGTTGTACATCACTCGATTTCCCCATATAATAGTATAGCCCCCCCCCAAAAAAAAAAAAAAAAACACACAACAACAAACGTACAAATAAACTTGTATTGTATGATTATCGACCATTTAAATCATTTCGGTTTCTTTTGCTGATACATCAAGTGGTTAATAATGATCTTTTTTATAAGACTTAATGGCTAAGCTAAGTGATGTCATCGATATCGATGGAGTTTACCCCTTAGGTGATGATGATGATGGTGAAACTGGTGATAATGATGGTCATAGGCGTCGATTTCTTCTCGCCATTGGGGAATGATCCGTCGAGGACGAGGAAGTGAAGCGACCAACCCAGTGGTGTGCCCAGGATCCCATGTCGGGGGGGGGGGGGGGGGGGGGGGCACGTCATAGTTTTTTCACCAACATAGCTCATATCCTAAAGTTAATGGAATCTTTTCTCGGGCTGTTTTATTAGTGCACATTGGAATAAAGTGCCTTGATGGAACCCTGAATAGGATCAGTGACTGGATACCCACATTGGGGATCTATGAATGGGGGTCCAGGGGCAGAGCCCCCGGAAGCTTTAGAATGTTTGTTATTCAGAACAAATAGTAGGTTATTTACAGCTCCGTTGTAGTGGGCATAATATAGCCATAAGTTATGAATGAGTGGCTATAGGGACCAGGTCAAGATGCCTTAATGGGGGTCCAGGGGGCGAAGCTCCCGGAAAATGTTTGGATTTGGGCAAGTGGTTTATAATAAAATAAATAAGACTATTTAATAAATTTTCACATAATGAATGAGAGAACGTAATATCCCTTTTTTTAATTTTCGAAACCCAAATATTTGGGGGATAATAATACAGGCCACTCCCCCCCCCCCCCCCCCCCCCCTCCACCTCAAATATTGGGGGAGGGGGATATATCCCCTAACTTCCACCCTCGTGATCGACGCCCATGATAAGGGTTATGGTGGCGATGTTATACAAGCCGTTGGGATTTATTTCTGCCATTCGAGCATGCTTGAATGGTACGTACACATTTTATTCAGTAAAACTCACCAAAGTTTCCCAAAACTTTTCATTTGCTTACTTCAAATCTTTGCATCAAATATTTATAATATTTTATGTATATTATAAGGGTTGTTTTGTGTAATTCAGTACTTGTCATTCCTAGCTATTGTATGTATATTATAAGGGTTGGTTTGTGTAGTTCAGTACTTGTCATTCCTAGCTGTTATCAAGCTACATACGTAGGAATGAAGACGTATATATTATGGTCGTTTATGTTCATGTAACTGAACAATTAACCCACGCATTTAAAACAAAAACGAATTATATTTCTAGCCCTGGCATTCCAATGGTTACAATTTTTTTATTTTTATACACTTTTCATGTGTATTTGATTGCCGAATAAAATAATAATAATAATAATAATTCAAAACGTCAAGGATAGTTGTGATGCAAACAAAAACAATGAACGAAAATGTTAATGGATGCATGAATGGAAGTAGTCTGACCCAGTGACCTGTGCATGCCCTAATCAAATACGTGACGAATTCGAAACCTCTTCTCAAAACCCCGCTAATGGGCGTTCAGGATCCCTTTTCGCTGGGGGAGGGATATCAGGTAGAGGTTCTTTTGCCCGAATATTACATAACTTCGCCCACATACATGACATATGACATGATCGAGCTTGCCCAAAAATGACATGGTTTTGCCCAAATTTGACCGTTCGTTTTGCCCTAATATGGCAATTTGTAAAACTCTCTGGGCGATGTAGCCCCCCCCCCCCCCCCCTAGAGCCCCCACCCTCCGCCTCGTTCCAAAGACTCGTACGTCTATATGGTTATGCTTTTTGGTGTACAAGTGTATGTCCAGTGGTGTAATGAGCAAATGCTTTGGCGGGGCGGGGGGGGGGGGGGGGGGGCTAAACCAACTCGTAGTAACTTTTTGAAGCCGAGACCGAGAATTTCCAACATTTTTTAGACCGAGACCAGGTCCAGTCCCAAATTTTAGAGGCCGAGACCAGGACCCATTGGTTGAGAATCCTGTTATCGGGGGTGGGGGGGGGGGGGGGAGGTAGTCGTAGAAATTTTTCGAAGCCGAGACGAAAAATTTTCGACATTTTCGAGGCCGAGACCGGGGTTCTTCGCACTTTTTGAGGCCGAGACCACTAAAATGTGGTCTCGAGACCGGTCAAAATTTAAAAAGGGGGGGGGGGGGGGGTGAACCACCCCCCCCTGGGTACGCCTATGACTACTACTACTACTACTACTATACTACTTCTATTACTACTACTTCTACTACTGCTATTATGATAATAATATGAACATTATAGCGCAGCTACTTTAAAGGGACTGTCCCTCTTTTACAAAACGTCTGAACAGTTTCCAGTTGACGGATGGGGATGAATGAAACACACACAAACAAAATCAGGTCGAACAGCACTATAATTTGGATTCTATGAATGAAAAACGAATGCGTCCCTCCAGCAGACTATAATTATATCGGTCAATAAAAGAGTTTAACTGATGTAGCATAATATTACAACTATATAGACTTATTCTTGTAAAGGTATTGTGAAGCCGACATTTGTAAAGGTATGTCACGGAAAAAATTCTCAATAATGAAGAATATGTAATTACATGTGGTCAGTTTAAGCGAGGTTTGGTTATTTTGCCTAGTGTGCGGTCATGCTATTATTATGTGTGCGCGGGTCACGTAGCTAGCGCGGGTCACGTAGGGGTCACGCATAGCGTTGTTGTACTTCGTGGAATCCGTGTACGAACTTCCTCACTGGGTGAATATACGTATAATGCACAATTGTTTGTTGGACGACGGTTTCTTAGTTTTAGGTCTATAACTCCACGAAAAAGAGATTTCAAGCCCTAATTTTTTCAGGCATGCTATTAAATGACATTTTCTTTCATATAAGACAATAACCTCGCAACTTTTGAAATTTGGCTTGCAAAAGAGGGAATGTCCCTTTAATAAACTACTGCGCTATTACCCATGGTCATCATTTCGTCGCCAAAAAAATCGAGGCCAAGACAGAGATCAATAGTGGTTTAATCGGAGCAACAAAACCGATCGTTGCCCAAGACCACTGGTTAAGATGGCCGTGAGCGATAAAAGAGGACCTATGAAAATGTGAGGGGGGGGGGGGGGGGGGGTTGCGTACCTCGCAACTTTTGAAATTTGGCTTGCAAAAGAGGGAATGTCCCTTTAATAAACTACTGCGCTATTACCCATGGTCATCATTTCGTCGCCAAAAAAATCGAGGCCAAGACAGAGATCAATAGTGGTTTAATCGGAGCAACAAAACCGATCGTTGCCCAAGACCACTGGTTAAGATGGCCGTGAGCGATAAAAGAGGACCTATGTAAATGTGAGGGGGGGGGGGGGGGGGGGGGGTGCGTACTATAGAATTTTCACACATCACAGAAGTATACATTTTTACCATTTTAATGCCAGTTTCTGCACACTGTCTATAGCAGCCAACCTGCCTATACAGTGGCCACTAAAATGATCCCCTGCAGAGAAAAACAATGGAATGAACCTGTTTATAGAGGTCACTTGTCTACAGTGGCCACTTTTCTTAATTCCCTTCGGTGGTCACTTTACACAGGTTTGACTGTATATCCCTTTATTCATGAACGTTACAACAATCACGCCCACACGTCCGATCCGTGATCATTTTTATAGAAAATCTCTAAAACATTTTATGAAAAGGGTACAAATATTACGCTAATGGAAAGCATGCGTAAGAAATTACAAAACAAAGAACCATCGTCATTAATAAATCACAATTATCCAGTGTAATCAATCAATCTCGATTTGCAATAAGAGGTAAAACTTCGTCATTGGAAAACAAGAATGCGCAGTCACGTATTTTACGTCTTGTCCGTTCAGGAAAATCTATAACCTAATATGAAAAAAAGTAAAATTATTACGCTAATTGAAACGATACCGCATAATTATTATAAAACAAAGAACCATCGACACGAATATATCACAATTGTTCTCAGTTAAATCAATAACTCAATAGGCTATTAATACAAAAGTAACGTCGTCATTGGAAAACAAGAATGTACATACAGCCACGTTAACACGTCTTTTGTCCGTTCTCGATCGTTATAGAAAGTCTAAAAAAACGTATCAAAAGAGTAAACAAATATTACGCATATTAAAACAATACCGCATAATTATTATAAAACGAAGAACCATCCACAAGAACATGACGCAATCGTTCAGTGAAATCAACCAACCTTGATGGAATTATTATCATTTCATTTCAGAAAAGGAAAACTTCGTCATTGTAAAACAGGAATATGCACGGTCACGCTCGCACTTCAGATCCGTAATAGAAAATTGATAAACCATTTAGTGAAAGAGGTAAAATATTAGATAATCGAAACAACGCCGTATGATTACGGTATATCATAAAACACAGAACCATGCAACGACACGAACAAATCGCAATTGTTGAGTGAAATCAATTAACCAGTGGGTTTTATCGTTATACATAGGAACAAATATAGCACTGACGAACAAGAATATGAAGTCACCTTCGCACTCCCGATCTCTAGAATAGAAAACGTATACAATAGTTTATTTAAAAGGTTTGATAATGGAAACAACACCATATAAAACAAAGAACCATCCGTTGAGATGAGTCGAGAATAACAACTATTATTATAGGCTCTATGTCAGAGTGTTTCAGAAAAAGCGGAACCCAACCTTGTCCAGTGATATCTCATCGAATATAGAATTATATTTATTGCAATATATTCTTTAAAAGGAACATTTAATCCTCTTGTATAATGATTGAGCTTGTGGTCATCGAGTGTCAACCATTTTGAATTAGCAATTTCAAAATTGCTTTGCGCACGAGATTGATCTAATCAACAAATTACAAATTTTAGAGTGGTAATTTATGAAAACCTTTTCTTTTTTCTTTTGTCTTTTAATCCAATTGTCCTAACCGTTGTCAAACCGTATATATATAAATGAACATGGAGATATTTTTTAGATTAGTGCCTTGCCTGACCAGACAACTGACCACTGAACAGTGTGTTTTTCTTATCACTGAGTGGAATCGCTCTGGGAGTCTCCAGCAAGTTGCTGAGGCTATTCATCATCATTTCCCCGATCGTGATGTCCTTTGGAGGTTAGAAATAGGGACTATAGTCTGAATTTAAACGAGGATTCTGGCCGGAGAATGTCAGATCGGACACAAAAGACTTCTTCGTCTTCTTCTTCTTTGGGTTAATCTGCCTCCTTCAATCCTGAAGATTCTTGCAGATACGTATGTGTGTATGTGTGTGGGTGTGTGTGTGTGTGTGTGTGTGTGTGCGCGCGTGCGTATGCGTGCGTGTGCGCGTGTGTGTGCGTGTGTGTGTGCGTGTGTGTATGTGTGTGTGTGTGTGTGTGTGTGTGTGTGTGTGTGTGTGTGTGTGTGTGTGTGAATGTGCGTGTGTGTGCGTGTGTGTGTGTGTGTGTGTGATAATTTAAGGCATGTTAATGGTTGTATGAATCAAAATATTTTTAATAATAGGAACATATGTATTACAAAAAATAAGATGGTATTTGATAAAGAATTATTAGAACGAGGGATTGTTATGTTGAACCATATTATGGATAATGGACATGTTAAACCCGTTGCGTGAGAATTTACTTACAATAATTGATATATATCATGCGATTCCGAGGGATTGGAAAAATGATTTAGGTTTGATACAATTTTATGAGGTAGACTGAATAAATTATAATATTAATTTATATCTTTTGGATAAAAAATTAAGTTTTAAGGATGTACCATCAAGAAAAATATTTTATTAGAGAATTGCAAAAGTCATATGATTTACAGATAAGAGATAAAATGGTTTTAATTTTATAGATAAAGAAATGTATGAATGTTTTTTTAGACCAAGAATAACATTAAAGGAACTAAAGAATACAACATACTTTGGCACTTATTCCATAGTTGATGACTTGTAAACTAGGTCTGCCGAAAAAATACTCAATGAAAATAAACAGTGATTTTAGGCTAATTTTCTGATGCCAAATCTGTCTTAGAAGCCAGTTTACACCCTGCCCACATTTAGGGTCCAAAATCAGCAGCGTGATTGACATGTGATAGACAAATCATCGGCTTACGTCATCTAAAGAATTTAGATAGGCGTCGTGTACGGGGCGAAGTTCTTTAGATGACGTCACATTTTGGCGATTTAAAAGGGGCGTTCCCATGACAATTAGATATTTACTAATTACCACAAAATTGATTGATTTTATGGGAAATGACTGCCAAATTCTTTTTCTTGAGGAAAAATGACTTATAGAGAGCCTAATTGTGAAAATTAGGCCATAGACGCTGTAGTTCCTTTAATGATTGGGAAACAGAGAGAGTTTCAATTTAAGTTACTGCATGGGGCAATTTACACTAAAGATCATTTATTTAGATTTGGATCTGTTGAAGATAACTTGTGTTCGTACTGTAAACGGGAAAGGGAAACATATTCGCATATATTTTTATTTTGTTTAAATATAAAATTGATATGGCAAGCTTTGATACAACGTTTTGAGTTAGATTAAATAAAGGACTTAAATTGGCGGGATATATTTTTGGATTGTCAGGTAATTCAAATAGAATGAAATGTTGTAATACCATCATTTTTATGGTAAAATATATTTTATTTTTATTAAGAAAAGAGGATGTTCTACCAAATATTGATAAAATACAGAAATTGTTATTAGAATATAAGGACCAGGAAAAGGGAATAGCAACTAAAATGGGGAAATTAGGATTACATTTACAAAAATGGGAAACGCTAAAATTAGAATAAGATTGAAAGAATGAACTCTTCATATGTGATGTTTCTCCCGTGAGCTTGGGCTTGTAACATTTAAAACAATTTTATTTAAGTATGTATTTTGTAAACATTATTTGTAAGAATGTGAGCAGATTTCCGGGGCAGGGGGGAGAGGGTAAGTGTGCAGGGGGTGTGGGAGGGGGGCGGTGGGTGGGAGAAGTAGCATGTCTTACTTCTTTTTATTTATTGTTAAATCTCCATTGTGTTTAATTTTTGTGAATTACACTTGATTTGTACACTTGAGATGTAAACTTGTATTATTTAAAATGTTATTCAATTGTAAATGTTATGTTAATAATTTGGAGAAATAAAAATCATAAAAAAGAAAGTGTTTGTGTGTGTGTGTGTGTGTGTGTGTGTGTGTGTGTGTGTGTGTGTGTGTGTGTGTGTGTGTGTGTGTGTGTGTGTGTGCATACACAGGGTGCGCAGGTGCTTATTTACAAAGTGCAAGTAAAAGTCTAGTCTGGTATTTAGTTGATTCCTTCCGTCAGGTGACGGCGCCAGGACAATCTCTAATAAAGTAAAGGACATCCATGGAGTCCAGCAGGGTAACATGACAATCACGTTTTATCATTTGCATTGGACATTACTAATTAACCATTACTTAACATGAAAATAACGTTTTATTCTTTGCATTGGACATATACTAATTAATCATTACTGTATTCATTATACTCTCGTGCGCAAACTAATTTTTACATTAACCTTTCAAAATCATTAATATTCATTCATGCATGATGGTATAATAACATTATTTGGAATCAAATGAAAGAGTATGAATTGTGCTTCTAAATGAGCAATCAATACAAATTTTGGCAGTACAGACTCATATTTCTTTATAATATTATTGGTAGACGGAGTTGGGCTCCGTTTTTGTTTAACACTCTGTATTACGGTGTTCACACCGTTTTTGAAAAAAATCATTTGAAAGCATTTTGATATTTCATCGTGTTATATTGTTTCCAACGTTTTGAATGGTTGATCGAGTACGTACATGTATCTATTGAAGGTTAATGACGTCGATGTTGATAACGAGCGTGGCGTTGCCAAGCAAGCAACCGCCGTTCCATAGCAAGGACGTTTTAACCGGTTCTTTCCTGAAACTGCGATTCATATAGAATCAATACACCATATGCCCATGCCAACACCCTCCCCCTGCCACTCCCCTCCTTGGCCGCTCCACTAAACGCTTGTCACGTCGGAGATCGATTGAATTTGGCGGTTCGTCATCAGCAGTATATCAGGTATTCATACTAGTCAGACGTATTGCAGGGGTCCATCAATCCTTTAGCTGCATTTATTATTTTTGTTCGAGATTACAATTCAATAATCGAAATGACAGTGTTCTAATACAGTAAGCTAACTTACTTTCGAGTGGTGAGTATTTTATTATTTTGGACGGTGACCTATCTAGCAACCAAGGTGGGGGGGGGGGGGGGGGGGGTGAGGGGGGGGGGGGGTTGTATTCCAACAGGGCAGCCTGTGCCCCCAAATGTATAACTGTTACATATACTTCTTTAACTCCACCCCCCCCCCCCCCCTCCCCCTGAAGTTGCAACTTCATCACTTCGGTGATCCCTCGCACAAAATTTCGATCCCTTTATAAGTTGATTCCTTATCCTTTGGGATTGTAGTACCAATCACGAGCATTTAAAGGGTTTCATGAACTACCAACCGGGACGAGAGTTTTCTATCCATGCAGTGTGCAGAGCACCGGTCTAGCAATCCGGAGGTCTCAGGTTCGAATCCCGGGGAAGCCTAATTTTCTTAACTCATTTTCATTTATAATATATATCAGTTTCCCTATGTATGTGAAGTAATTTCGTAGTTTTGTCACAAAGACTGAGAAAAGATTTGCAAA
>JBAMJV010014158.1:15000-32500 GCA_037951105.1 Echinarachnius parma
GATTTACGACTAATTGATTTATTCTTTTTTGTTTACAGAAAAGCTATCACACTGTATTGTTAATCAGGAGCCACTACAGTTAAAACTAATTATCGTTAATTGTTTACGTTCTTTATCCTGTTCAAATTTATAGCTACTGCTACTACCAGACCAGACGGCTCCATCACTTCGGAGTCCTCGGAAAGTACCTTGTCTGACATACCAACAACCAAGTCAACCGAGCAATCAGGTAGCAATATGCCCCTGTTGCAGATAGATAGGTCGGCTTACAATCAATTGTAAATTTCAATCGTTATACTAATTTCTAAATATACTAATCAAGCGTAACTTATAGTAATTTACGTTCAACCGTGACTGTATACATACATCATAGGCATAGATATGTTTAATTGTAAAACTTATGATTGATTGTAAATCCTTCTGGAACAGCAAGGACCATTGTATGATTATTAACCCATACAGGACGGATTGATTTTACTATAACATGTATTCTCCATAGACCCTAGCCCGAGTATTTTCTGGACCAGTCCTGAGTGGGTTAATTTGTAAAATGCATATTATGCAAAATCATTCATATTCTTCATAAATACTTCATTGTCATTTTTGCATGCCATATTTACAAACGAAACTAATACGTGCCTAACAATTCGAATTGAAATCGTAAATCAAACGCGCGGTGTCACCTTTGCGAACGCATTGCGCACGGTGCGAAATACACACTAGTTTATCATTATTTAGTATAGGTTTTCCCGGCCAAATTCGTCAAAATAGCAGGCATATTCATTATATGTCATTCAAGTTCGCGTAATTTTTGTAAACCTGCTGTTTAGACTGTTCAATTTTAAACTCCAGAACATTCATCTTCGTCAAATTGCATTCAGTTTACAACGACAACGTATTCAAATTGGTCAGAATGTCAAACAATTTGGCAATACACATCCGTCATTCAAATTCGTGCCAGTTTGCTTGACCTTAGATATCGGACCGATTTGGGTTTTCTATTTCGTTTTCAGGCGTGCTTCTTTGCACATCTAGTAGTCTATCAGGTTATGTAAAGCAGCAATTTTTTTTGCTATAATCTTGGAAACAGTTTTTAATTTGGTCTAAATACATTACTGATGAGAAAAAGTGATGTTTCCATTTTTTATTTTTGGTCCCAGGGTGCATTTTGGCGATTTTAAAGGAGGGGCGCAATCCCGGCTTTGATTCAGCTTTATAGCTTTGAATATGTGCCTTTATTGATATACCACATTCTTTTCTTTTTTTTAATCCTTAAGTTGGGCAAAAAAGGAAAATTTCATGCACATTTTTGGCTCTTTTTCGCGTCGGCGTTCCATACTCCTAAAAAAGTAATTTTAGCGGAGCGATGAGCTCATGAGTCATGACGTCACCTGCAGGCAATAACACGGAAGAGCGAGAATTGTTTACAACGTGGTTCAATGCAAACACTTTGACTTGCTAGTAATACAAACTCGTATTTGCTTGAAAATTGAGGATTAACTGAAATTGCCTCAGGAATGAATTTTAGCAAGATGCAGCAACACATCTAAGGAAAGTATAAGCCTGCACCGTTTTCCATAAGGATCCACGTATGAGGCGGATTTAGAACTCAAAGGTTAAATTAACGAGGGCCGACTGGGAAGGACCTAGCAAGTGTGTGCAGGTCTGCCAGAGTTTCGGGGGGCCGCGCGGCAAGACAGGTTATGCTCTCGCGTGCTAGCTGCCGCGCCAACTACCTATGTATTACAAGTTCTGAAAAGTAACGAAAATGCAAGATTATTACGATCGCACCTATTCTAGACTATTTCTTAATTTACTTACATGTTTGCATGGCTTTTCAAACAAATACAAGAACGATTACCTTAGATGGACAAATCTATCACTTTCGTGGCCTAGCTCTTTGACAATGTTTATTGTTTTTTTTCTCTGTCGGCATTAGATGTCGGCATTCTAATGCCGACAGAGAAAAAAAACAATAAATGAACTGAACTTAGCGCTCTTTTGTAGTTTTGTTGTTAATTTGCAAACGGCGTAGACTACGTGTATGATATCGATGCCCAGAAATTGATTGACTATGTTCAACCTCCCGCACGCTCGCCAACGACTTGAGTTTTGGATAATTTTGTTTACTTTCGGGAAAAGTAATATTTTGCTCAAAACTGAGGTAATTCTGAATGTTCTGTAAATATATTTCCGTAAATATTGTTAAATAGATCCATCAAAGCAATGATGCTTGTCATTTTATTGCCGCATAAAAAGATGAATTTTAGTGCGAAACACCGCATTTTTGTACACCATGTTTTGAGACGTGATCGGATGAAGCCGCCACTTATTATGGTTAGGCTAGGCCTGGGCTAGCCGCAGCGCTCGTGCGTGCTGATGGCCGGAAGACCTGTCTGCGAGGGGGCTGGGTATACGATTGCTATAATCATATCGGAGACTTCCTCGAAGCGATTTTAGAGTGAGTATGCGCCTTTATTTGGCAATTATATTTGTTGTATTTGTGCAGACAAATAATGAAATAAGAATTATAATAATGGTGTCTGCAATTATGGGGAAATTGTCATGAATTTGCTCAGCCACGCTCAACAAATCTGTTCGGTTGCGATCTATCACTTCCAGTTCCATTCCATTTTGGCTGCCGACGCACAATTTGGAATTTTATCTTCAGGAACTGTCAATTCAAAACTCGATTCTGACTCTGATCCAGATCTTTCGTCTAATTCACGCTCACTGTTAGAATCAGATGGATCTGGGTGTGGATCCTCCATACCCAGATAACAATGCTACGTTGGCCCAACGTAGTCTATAGTCGGCACCGTCGCGGTTGGCAAAACAACGTTGAGCCAACGTTGGCCTAAGGTAAATATGCAACCAAATTTTTGCAGTCGGAGAGCTGACGTTAAGACAACGTTACGCCAACGTTTTCTGTTGACTTTTGGCAAACTGGTCGGCAAATGTACGTTGAAACAACGTTGGGTGATAGTTGGACGAACAATCATAATTCTTTGGTCGAAAAACAAACGTTGGGCCAACGTTTCGCCTACTGCGACATTTTGTTGATGAGTGGCGTTGGATATTCGTTGGCTAGTTGACGTCGTACTAACGTTTGGCAAACAACCACATGTCGACGGTGGGCAGACTAACGTTTAACCAACGTTTCGCCTACTACGACACTGTGTCAATGACTTGCGTTGGATATTGGTTGGCTCGTTAACGTCACACCAACGTTTAATACATAACCACATTTCGACGGTAGGATAGTCAACGTTCGGCCAACGTTTCGCCGACTACAACATTCTGTAAATGAGCGACGTTGGATATTGGTTGGCTAGCTGACGTCAAACCAACCTTTAACAAACAACCACATTTCGACGTCGGGCAAGCCAACGTTGGGCCAACGTTTCGCCTACTACAACATTCGGTCAATGAGCGACGTTGGAAATTGGTTGGCTAGCTGACGTCAAACCAACCTTTAACAAACAACCATATTTCGACGGTAGGATAGTCAACGTTGGGCCAACGTTTCGCCGACAACAACATTCTGTAAATGAGCGACGTTGGATTTTGGTTAGCTAGCTGACGTCAAACCAACGTTTGACAAACAACCACATTTCAACAGAAGGCAAGCCAACGTTAGGCCAACGTTTGGCCTACGAAAATATTCGGTCAATGAGCGTCGTTGGAAATTGGTTGGCTAGCTGACGTCAAACCAACCTTTAACAAACAACCACATTTCGACGGTAGGCAAGCCAACGTTAGGCCAACGTTTCGCTTGCATAAACATTCTGTAAATGAGCGACGTTGGATATTGGTTGGCTAGCTGACGTTAAACCAACCTTTAACAAACAACCACATTTCGACGGTGGGCAAGTCAACGTTAGGCCAACGGTCTTTCAAACTCCTAATTAAAGGCGTAGTTGAGTTTTGGTAGAGAGGGCGCTAGACTACTTTTTTTTGTTGTGAGATAATGAAAAACTGAGTGTAAAATTTGAAAGAGCATACTATCTAAATAATACAATCATCTTTGTTTGATCAAAATCGGTTCAGAAACGGCTGAAATATCCATAAACGTAACATTTTGTAATAAAGTTGGGGCCCCCGGTTTATTAGAGAATTTTGAACCAGCCATTAAAAATTCAAAAAATGCTTCCTCTTTTCAAAAAGTTACCAAAAAGGTATGTTGATAGTTGTTGGTTATTTCTCTATCTAATTCTATCTAATCACTATTTCAACAAAACATCACATGCACACTATTTTATTCAAAATGGTTGAAACCGATGAGTTTTTAGAAGGCGCCCTCTTACGTTTTAACGGCTCTTTTTGAATGATAACATGGTCTTTTACTACGTCATTTGGAATTTTGTGTTCCTTTCTAGTTATAACTATTAGTTTGCAATGTAATGATGTAGGTTTTGGTTACTAAAATTCAGTTTCACCCAAACTGTACTCTCCTTACCAGAAATCAACTATCCCTTTAAGTTCATAAATATACGCATAAGCTTTCGTGAATAGTCTCCCGAGTACATTCATTACGGGCACTACCCAGCAAACACAAAACTTTACAAAACGTTTTAATTAGGTCACGTATTCGTCTTTAATCAACGTTTACAAAACGTTTTTTTTTATTAGGTCACGTAGGTCTTCTTCCTTAATCAACGTTTAAAAAACGTTCTTAGAACGTTTCCAGCGTCCGACAGGCTATATGCTGGTACTTGCAGTTGAAATCAAATACATGAAAGGTTTTTTTTTCTTTTTTCTAACGTTTAAACAACAATTTAAAAACGTCCATTTGGACGCAACACTGCAACACAGCAACACAGCAACATTGTTCCCTACAATTAGTTCATGAAATTCGCATACATCCCACTCGGTGCTCGTGGTCAAGGCATATTTATCCGTTTTATCCGATTACATGTGGAGTTTCAAAATGATCTGTAGTGGAACCAGCGTTTTTCCTCATATTTTATACAAAAGATTTCCAAACCTACTGTATTATTTGCATTTGGGATTGTTTGCAGATGATTTTAGCCGGTTTCGCACTTTTTAGAGAGGATTTACACATATATTTAAATGTAATGAGGTCAAATATTGGGATATTGACGCGTTATAGGTGTAAAGAAAATATATTAGACCGAATTCATATTATCTATATAGAAATCGTTACCGAGAAAATAGTTTTTTGGTATCAAGGTATTAAAGGATAGTTGCGTTGGGTTTTGGTATAGAGGGTGCTACATACAATATGTGTGTGATATAATCAAACACGGAGTACTGTATCAAATTTGAAAGAGCATACAATTGTAATGACAGAATAAACTATAATTTGATCAAAATTGGTTCAGAAATGCCTGAGATATCCATTAACATAACATTTTAAAAATTGTAGGGAACACAAAATATAACTTTGAACTGGCCGCTAACAAATAAAAAAATTGCTTCTCCTTTTTAAAAAGGTACTATAGTAAAGATGTTTTTAAATAATCATTGATTATCTCTCTATCTAATCACTATTTCAACAAATCATGACTTGCACAACATTTTATTTGTAAATGTTAAGACCAATAGGTTTTTAAAGAGCGTCCTCTTGAGTTTTAATGTCACTTTTTTTAATGGGAACATGCTTTTTACTCAGTAATGTGTTGTGTTATTCCTTTCGAACATGGTGAAGTAAGTTATAACTGTTAGTTTGTAATGTAATGATGCAGGTTTTAGTTACCAAAACTCGGGTTAACCAATGCTGAACTCTCTTTACCAGAAGTGGACTGTACTTCATTTGTAGTAATATAGATACGAATATGACGAACAAATGATTGAACCACTGCTATATATTTCACTGGGAAATTGATTAACAAAATGCAAGATAGCTAAATCAAGACAGGTATAGGGAAACAGTCCATTTCATACATTGGGGGAGTAATTTTAGATGAACCTCCATGCGACTTAAAATGTACAATGTCACGATACGGATTTCGTAAATTGTATAATATATTATATAATACTTAAAATATATTTTAATTATGTGCTACCAACAATGTATGAAAACCTTTTTGGAACATTTTGGATTGTTGTAATATTATCGATAATATAATGTACATTATATACTTGTATTGTTTATAGTTGTTCAAGGGCTAGTTTTGACTAACATACTATGCAATGTCTGTCCTTTTTAATAAATAAGGGGAAATTGTGAAATATTGTACCTTACATGTATATTATGATTTTGTTAAATTTGTAAATTGCTATCGGGGTTCATGATCGATTATAAACGATCATAATAGTGAACAGAAAAATTCCAATTTTTGCTATTATTTGAATTGAAAACAGTGTTATCATGTCTTTGTTTTCTATATAATTTGTTGTAATATTATCGATAATATAATGTGCGGTATACACTTGTATTGCTTATATATATAGTTGTTGAAGGGCTAGTTTTGAATAATATACTATGCAATATGTCTATCCTTTTTGATAAATGACGGGAAATATTGTACATTATATGATGCTGTTGCATTGGTAAATTAATACAATTAAATTAAATGTTATTAACAAAATATTCGCGGTGCAAAGCCCCTCTGCACAGCCCCCTCTTTATTAACTTTGATACACCTATTAATTAGTGATTTATGATCGGTAAAGGTTCGTTCCGCAATCGATCCCAATGCGTCGTAAGTGGGCCGACAATGGGTGATTTCAAGTATGGTCTTTAAGGCCGGTGTTAGTGTTTATTACACACAAACGCCAGTTTGATAAATACTAACACCAGCCCTAAACACCATACTTGAAATCACCCATTGGGCCAACGCAGAATTGCTATCGGGGTTCATGATCGATTATAAACGATCATAATTTAGTGAACAGAAAAATTCCTATTTTTGCTATTATTTGTATTGAAAACAGTGTTATCATGTCCTTGTTTTTCTATATAATTTATAAAACTATAAATGACACCTGAATAATAGTCTTATGAATAATGATTCAAAGGCTGATTATTTTATAATCTACTCTCGGCAATTACTAACTACAACAAATGTACATAGTATGTATGAGGATATATATACTAAGTCGATTGCATTACATATTGTTAAGACGATAGGATAGGATAGGGTATGATACGTTTAGGATTAGGTTTAAGATATAGGATATAGGATATAGGATATATAGGACTTCGCGTTTGAATGACGGAAGGGTAGAATATGTAACACCATGCAGCCTACTAATCTTTTTTTTTTAAGTGTTCGTATTGTTGGTTGGCTCACGGTTGGCTCACGGTTGGCTCACGGTTGGCTCACGGTTGGCTCACGGATGGTTCAATGTTGGCCCAAGGTTGGGTAAACGTTGGCCCGATGTCATAATTAGCCAACTGAAAGGTTGGGCAAGGGTTGGGAAAACGTTGGCCCAACACTTGTACGACGTTGGCTTGTTGGGTTGGGCCAACGAGGGCCCAGCGGCAAGAATGACGTGGGCAAAACGTCACGTTTTAACGTTGGCCCGACATTGACTTATATAGTCGTATTAACGTTAGGGTTTAGTCGGCTCAATGTTGGCTTGACGTCAGAAATAGCAAAATAAATGGTTGGGCAAACGTTGGCTCAACGTTGGCAATTGACGTTGGCGTATGGGGGTTGGGCCAACGAGGGCCCAGCGGCAAGAATGACGTGGGCTAGACGTCACGTTTTGACGTTGGCCCAACATGACCGCCTACATTGGGCCAACGATGGGCCAACGTAGCATTGTTATCTGGGTAATTATAAACCCAAACAAATGTATGTAGATATTGAAACAAATCGAAATAATATCTCTCTGTCAATGTGATTAGATGCGCTCAGCGTGTACGTCTATGACAATTAGAGTATCGGGGATCCTGTGATTGCCTGCAGATGACGTCACAACTATGACGTCATTTTTCTTCGCCCGAACTCAATTTTTTTGGGGGGCACTTTCAAAGTAAATTTTCAGGTCCTCATATCATTTATAAATAATTTTCCAAGTGCAAAACAGTTGTTTTATTCGAAATCTACATGTAAGTGGCTTTCTGAAGGGCTAAAATGCCATTTTCAGCTGATTTTCTTGACACCATACCTTTAAAGATAATTAGCTAATTTGCATATTTGTGAAATAAGGTCAGGGTTCATTTTCTATCTAGGAATAGTACAATATTGATACAAACTAGTATTCTAGGGTATTTTGAGGCAAGGATTCCATTTCCGGTGCTCGTTTGTAAGTGCTGTATGGGAAACACTCTGAAATCAAAGATGGCTTCCCCTAATTTGCATATTTATGAATATTATTGATTTTCAGTGGCTACAGCCCCTAATAAGCAATAATTCCGGATTATTATTTGTCAGTTATGTTCTAAGTATGTATTTAAGATATCAAAGATGAGTTACCATCATGGCAACCTCTAGCAATGCATATTATTTGCATAAATATGTATTTTACCTAATTTGCATATTCCCCCAAATCGAGTATATTGGGAACCCGGCAAGTAAAAAAGACAAGTAATACCACTTTTCCAAGGTTTTAGGGGGCAACGAATCCATTCATGATACTTATTTACCTGCATCACCTCGGCAACCCACATAAATTCAAGATGGCCGCAATTGTCATTTTAAAGTAAATAATGCTATTTGCTACTTAAACGGCATTTAATTGATAAAAGTATGATTTGCTTACTGTAAGCAAACAACTACATTGTGATTCCAATATTCTAGTTGCTCATTCCAATAATTAAAAGTCAAAACATTATAATATCAATCTAATATAACCGAAATAATATAGTCGTGTATCATAACATGTGTAATTTAGGGAGCAGTCATCTTGGATTTGAGATGGATGCCATGGTGATATAGGTAAATAAGTATCAAAAATGGATCTGCTGCCCCCCAAAACCTTGGAAAAGTGGTATTACTTGTCTTTTTTACTTGCCGGGTTCCCAATATACTCGATTTTGGGGAATATGCAAATTAGGTAAAATACATAATTATGCAAATAATATGCATTGCTAGAGGTTGCCACGATGGCAACTCATCTCTGATATCTTAAATGCATACTTAGAACATAACTGACAAATAATAATCCGGAATGATTGCTTATTAGGGGCTGTAGCCACTGAAAATCAATAATATTCATAAATATGCAAATTAGGGGCAGCCATCTTGGATTTCAGAGTGTTTCCCATACATCACTTACAAACGAGCACCGGAAATGGAATCCTTGCCCCAAAATACCCTAGAATACTAGTTTTTATCAATATTGTACTATTCCTAGATAGAAAATGACCCCTGACCTTATTTCACAAATATGCAAATTAGCTAATTATCTTTAAAATCGCCAAAATGCACTCTGGGACCAAAAATAAAAAATGGAAACATCACTTTTTCTCATCAGTAATGTATTAAGACCAAATAAAAAGATTTTTCCAAGATTATAGCAAAAAATTTCACAACATTTATTTACACTTCATTAGGGGATATACTATAGCATTCAAATAAGAACGATCAGAACAATCATACAGTATGACGCATTATGAAGGCGGAGGGGTTGGGGGGGGGGGGGGGGGGGGGGGGGGTGGCAATTTACTTCCCTATTTCCCATTATTCCATCACTCCCCAACCACCACCCCCACCCAAGGCAGGTTTTTTTTTAGGTCATATTTTCCTTTATTCTGTTTTTAAAGACTTATTTTAATCTTTGTTTTCCGATACACACTGCTAATTAATGTTCTGGTAATTGTAATATTATGTTAAGTCATACACTTGTTTCATGTTTTCATTTCATTTCCATTTTTCACACAGTGCTTGGGTCATTTCTTTATCTATATTAATTTTGTGTTGTTGTCTTTATTCTGCTTTTTAAAGACTTATCTTAATCTTTCTTTTTGAGATACAGACTGCTAATAAAGTGAAATGGAATTGTATATCTATTCCTATAAAGTTACACTATTTTGTACGAAACTCGAGTAGCTTTATAGGAAAACAATACAACTAAAGAAATTAATGAAAAGGATTGCACACATTTCAAAGATGTTAGCCCGTAGACGAAATAGAATGTATGAACGCCTACATTTTATCTTTGAGGACGAAATCGAATGCTCTTCACCTGATTTTCTACTTTGAATGGTGTTATTTCAATTCGGTTTGACAAAAGTTGGCAATCGCACGGTCCAAAAATAAAATTGAATTAAATTATTTGCTAATTGAAACACGATCCTGATCTTCATTCAATTTCGTTCTAAATTGCGTGCTGTTAATGAACATTTGAGTGCTATTTTGACGAAATTGGCCGGGAAAACCTATATTAGTGTAGCCTAGTAATGAATGATCGGACCACCCTCATCATCCCCACGCATGACAATTTAAACAAATCAAGCTTATATTTCGACCTCGTTGTCGATCTCCTAGAATATAAATGACCGAGTGTTAGCCTGGGTTAAAGGGATCTGGTAACTTTGTTGACTTTTGCCAAAGTGATGAATGGTTAATAATCGAAATCTGTATTGTTGTGGTTTGATATGTCCACCGAGTAACGAGTGAACATTTCACGTTAAATGGATATTATATGGCCAAGTAATGGGCGAAAATGCAAAGTAATATTCGCTAACTTATTGCACCGACTCTGTACACAGTTATAACGTTCTAGTGGATAATTAAAAATCCAAACACTCAATAAATCGTATATATATCGTTATAAGGAAAGGGAAATTCGAAAAAAAAAATGAAAACGGTTCCATACATGCTTCTGTGTTGGTAATATGAATACAACACAACAAGATAAGCAAAAACCACTATGAGTTCTATATCTAAGTAAAATTTGTGGATTTAGACAATGTTACTAGATCCCAAGTTTGTATCGATAATTGTGGTGCTTTTGTTTGTTTTCCATCGTGTTCAGATTATGCAGATACGTCTACTAGCAATGGAAATAGCAACGAAGCTACTGCTTCCACTAGACCAGACGGCTCCATCACTTCGAAGTCATCTGAAAGTACCCTGCCCGACGTAGGAACAACAAAATCAACCGCACAACCAGGTAACTCAAGTATTCTATTCGTGACAGCGTCAATCGTCAAGCTAAAAGTACAGTCAAACATGTGTATATGTGACCACCTAAGGAAAACAAGACAAGTGGCCACTATCGACAGGTGACCTCTTTTCAGACAGATTCTATAACATTGATTTTCTCTGCAAGGGATTACTATTGGCGGTCACTATAGGAAGTTTGGCTGCTATAGACAGGTGGTCGCTAAGACAGGTTTGACTGTAACTATTATTTTGCTCAGAAAAAAAGTATGTCCGGTTCATCAGACAAGGATTGATGTTGTTATTACCATTGTCTGAAGGGGACTGAATATATACCATCTCTAAATTTGATATTAATATGGTAAATACAGGGATTTACGAGTGAATTAATCAAACAACCGTTATATCGGTGTAAAAAGATATCATACTCCGCCACACACATTAGTTGTATATAATTAAAAGACCATTCATCCTATCGAATAGTCTTTTGGAGATGGTCGTGTATTAGGCCATTTTCAAATGACCAAACGAGATCGTATATGTTCAGGGGCGGATTTAGCTTTTTGCTAAGGGGGGGGGTGTTTGACCCAATGACGGTGCGGAGCATTGTCCACGAGCCGCGTAGCGGCGAGGCGATTTTTTGTGTGGCTATTTTGCTAAGGGGGGGGGGGGGGGGTTGACCCAATGACGATGCAGAGCATCGTCCACGAGCCGCGTAGCGGCGATGCGATTTTGTTTTGCTATTTTGCTAAGGGGGGGGGGGGGGGGGGGGTTGACCCAATTACGATGCGGATACTGTGTGAGTCTGGACACATGATGGCATTTTTCTATGCACATCACATTTTCACTTGGCAGCCCAAGGGGGGGGGGGGGGGGGGTTAAACCCCCTAAACCACCCCCCCCCCCCCCCCCGTAGATCCGCGCCTGATGTTCACCGTCATTATAATGTTTAGATGTATCCACAACTATACAAGCAACGAAAACGTCCGCGAAGATCATGCGGTTACTATGGTTACTCAAGTAACAAGCGTCGACTCTACCCCGTTCCCGGGAAATGCAACCGGAGCATCGCATTTTAGACATTTCTACTGGTATTATAACATATTATGATCATGTGAATTGCAATATTTTGATCGAATTAACCATATTTAAATAAAAGTTTATCTATAGTTGATATTTGATAATATCCTTTTATTTTAATACATGTATCGTCAATTTACATGATTGCAATTAATGTGTAAAAGCGTCGACTCTACCCCGTTCCCGGGAAATGCAACCGGGGCATCGCATTTTAGACATTTCTACTGGTATTATAACATATTATGATCATGTGAATTGCAATATTTTGATCGAATTAACCATATTTAAATAAAAGTTTATCTATAGTTGATATTTGATAATATCCTTTTATTTTAATACATGTATCGTCAATTTACATGATTGCAATTAATGTGTAAAAGACAGAAATATAAAAATAACAAATGATGTAGAAATATTAATATAAAGCTAAGTAATAACGGTCCTCGATAAATGATAAGTCGTGCGTTCACATCGGTAAATCCCTTGAACATTGTAGACACGCCTACAACCAACGAGGATCTAGACGAGGATCCCAACGAGGATGATGTTACCATGGCTACTGTCCAACCAGACGACTCCTCTACCACGTCATCCAGAATTGTATCGACAAACGGGCAATCGACTCACGACACAGGTATACTATCACAAAAAGTTATAATTGTAATCATTCATGTATTCCGTGGCTAAAATACAGCATGGACAAATTATACACGTATTTGAATATATCTTCTCTCATATTTGTTTTACTTTGAAATAAAATGCTTTTGTTAAACTGTGTAGCACATTTAAGGCAAACATTGAAAATATAATACAATCAATTTAATGTAGACACATAAACGAGAACTAGTAAATAGTGTCTTAGAAATTATAAATGGTATTAATGTTGTCACCGTTCATCTCTTGATCATTGTAGACACGCCTTCCAGCAAAGGGGATGCTAAGGGGGATGATGTTACCATGGTAACTGTCGAACCAGACGACTCCTCTACCACGTCATCCAAAATTGTATCGACGAACGGGCCATCGACACGGGACCCAGGTATAATATCACATTTAATGTTGTTACTTATACCCATACGTATATACTTATACCCATACTACAATTTGTGTAATTATAAATATTTAAAAGGGGAAAGGCCTTGACAGGCCTATGGCCTTTGCATTTTCCTTACATCCACTACACTCTTATTCTTTGTATCCCTCTCCTTTTCTTGTAATGATTAACACTATGTAGATTTAATTTTTGTTAGAACAAATGTATATTCCATTGCGTTTTTTTGAGATTTTAAATAAACTGAACTGAACTGTAAAAACAACATGTGTAAAAGAAATAGAAAACCCCAAATAATACGGGAATATTGATTTCACCTAAGAAATTATCTCTGAGTAATGATAAGTCGCAGTGGCGTAGCGTGGTCGGACTGATTGTTAAAGTTTATTTTGTTATTTATTTATTTATTTATTTATTATTTTATTTTTTTTGTAATTATTTATTCTTCTTATTTTTATTATTATATAGTTCAGTTTATTGATACATAAAAAACACATACATGTAAAATACAAAACAAAGCAGTTGGTGAACTGAAATAGGTTTTGTTTACACTAAAATTAACTTTACAACAACAAAAGACATGTAAAATAACCGAAAAACATATGGGCAGATTATATAAAGTAACCATAATATTTACGTGAATCATTTAAAAAGTAAGGAGAGTGGTTGATATTTCATTATAAATATATGATAAATGGCATTTTGTAGGTATGGCAGATTGAATACAATGTACAGAGTAGGAAGTTAAAGAAGAGAGAAGGTATATGGACAGGTAATAAGAATAGGAGAGTAGGAGTCATAAAAGAAGGGAAGAACATCAGCTCTCTGTAGTTAAACTTATTGAACAAAAATTGTCATATTGAATTATAAGACGTGTGAAATATGAACAACAATAAAAAGTACAACCTTACATAAAGCATGTTTTTGTTTGCAAAATATGACTATGACAAATGGCAAGGAGGGCTTATACAATGTATATGATATGACAACATAATATTCAAAAGCAAAATATGATCATAAATCTAATTAAATAAGGATATTATACCAATTTCTTACATTGTACTAACTAATTGATAATAATAACATAATGTATAACATGTCAATAGTGCAACATGAAAAACAGACAACATCCATAAATGTAGCTAAAACGTGAATAAGGTAATATCAACTGTGATTAAACCGAAAATAACGGAATAAGTACATGTAAAATGAAGATGCGAAGGAGATATATTAAAATATCAATAAATAATATAGAAGCTAAATACATGTAATTGTTTATAACTATGTTTGTGGCTTTTAAATATATACCAACTGAGTCTATAATCATAACATGCAATTATAAATGTATAATGCAGTATTACAAATTGGGAACGTATTGTGAGGATTGAATATTAATAGTAAGTTAACATAATATTAATATAGTTCTATTTATATTTAAAAGCAATTACATGTAATAAAATATCAAATATAACGGAAATCGAGAGATTATCGTAATTGTGTTTGAGTCATAGACAATTATAAAAAAAGTCACAACATTTCAGAAAATAAATTGTTTAAAATAAAAAAACAACAACAGAATGTTGCTATTTTGAATTAAGCATGTTGACAAGTGTAGGAACACTAGAAATCTTGTGTCTTTGAGTCTTGCACCGAGGTGCATCTAGTTTATGGCCGTTGCGCAGGTTGCGTTCCGATCTAGTGACTTCTTGTCTTGTCTGCGGAAGCATGTCTCTGTGGCGAGTTGATTTCAGTAAACTCTCCCCGAAACGCAACAACAACTCATCTCTTCGGTCAGTTAGAGTTGAGAGATTGATTTCTTCCAAGAGTTGATCGTACGATGCATCGGTAGGATATGTTATCATCCGCATGGCTCTCTTTTGCACCCTCTCTATTCTATTCTTTTGAGACACTGTTAAGCTTGAGCTCCAGACTGGAGAACCAAATTCAAGATTTGGGCGAATGTATATCTTGTAAATGGTAACAAGGTCAGCCGGAGATACACCACTTTTCTTGAGAATGCATAAGATATACAAGCGGCGTGTAGCTCGAGTGATCATGTGATCTACTTGGGAATCCCACTTTAGATCAGCTTGGATTGTCACCCCTAGTAAGGTAAGGTGATCAACAACATCCAATGGCGTATCATTGATGTGTACTGGAACGATGGGTGGTTCGTTTTTCAAGAAACTAATACGCATGATCTTACACTTTTCAGGTTTTGGTTTCATGTCGTTTTCTTGGGACCATTCACAAAGAGCATCAAGATGGGTTTGCATTGTGCTTTGTTGAGATTTGTGCGTCGCGACAAGAATGCTCAGATCGTCGACATATTTCCAACGATCAGATGTTGTGCTTGCTGCATCGTTTACCATGACTAGGAAGATTAAGGGGCCCAATTTAGTCCCTTGCGGGACTCCACACGTGAGGTTGAGCGGCAGTGATACCGATCCTTGGTATCTGACAACTTGCGAACGATTCGACAGAAAATCACCTACGATCGGAAGCACTGCCCGGTTGACGTTGAGTTGGATTAGCTTTTCCATTGCGATGGAGTGGTTGATAAGGTCAAACGCCTTTGTAAAGTCGACAGCACACACATCAACAAAGCAGCCGCTTCGCTCTAGGTTTTGGTGAACACTATCCAGAAGGCTAACCAGGTAGTGATTAACAGAGCTGCCCTTCATGTTGCCATATTGACCGGGATCAATATGCGGATGCAGATCCCCCATCAGCCAGTCAGCAATGAAGCCTTCAAATAGGCGAGCAAGCACCGAAGTGATGGAGATGGGCCGCAGTTGATTGTAGTCCGATGGATTGAGAACCTTTGGCACCGGACAAACGGAAGCACATTTCCACCTCATCGGGAAGCAGCCAGCTTGGAGACATCTGTTGAAGATCTTCGTAAGCGGTTGAGACAGCTCGAGAGCGAATTCTTTGAGAAGTCTTGTAGGGACATCAGCAGGATGGGCAGCTTTCGATGTATTGAGTTTCTTCAGCCTTGAGTGGACCTGGTGTATCTGGATGACAGGAACTGGTGAAGGCGCTGGGAGATACGCAGGTAGCGAGTCAGGATCCAAAGGGGGGCAGTTGTGTACACACATTTGCAAAGTGCACATTCAATTCATTGGCAATTTCCTCAGCAGATTGTGTATCTGATAATTGCAGTGGCTTCTTTCTGCTTCCTGTCAGTTGTCTGATCTGATGATGCCACTTTCCTGGTTCTGTGATTTTTAGATGATCAACTTTGTTTTTGATGTATGATTTCTTAGCTTTCTCGATCTTTTTCTGAACTTTATTCCGAAGTTTCTTGTATAAGCAAGTATTTTTACGGTTGAAGGCATCATCTCGTTGTTTGATCAAGCGGCGTAAACTGTCATTCATCCAGGCCTTGTCTCTCGGTTTACGTTTTACGGTTACCTCAGGAAAACATTGCTTGTATTGATACATGAGAGTGCTGTGAAAAGTATCAAGCATCACATTGGGGTCATCAGTTTGGTCTATTTCATCCCAGCTAAAATTAGTTATCCACCGGCCAAACTCACGAATGGAGGAATCGCGATATGGTCTGTACGTGTACATCGATGTCTTCTTGGGCTTGATGGAGTTGAGAGGTTTCACATGCACGGCAGAGTGGTCACCAGTAGATATCGGGGCACAAATGACAGGGTCAGAGAAGTGCTGAGGAATCGACGTAAGGATCTTGTCAAGAATCGAAGTACCTCTTGTCGGTTCCTTTACAATCTGTGTCATGAGAGTCTGGTTCTCAATCTGAACTGTTGGAAGGTCGTTGAAGTCTCCAAGTACAACTATATCTCCACAATCTGTGACCTTTATCGTGTCAACAATATCAACAATGTAGTCAATCACGTCTTGTTGGTAGGGGGATCTCGGTGGTGCGTAAACAACACATACGTACATGTGCTTGTCAAGTTGTACAGTAGGTGATGATGTCAATTTCACCCACATGACTTCAAGGTGCGATGGTCTTTGTTTTTTTTTTATTATTTATTATTATTTTATTATTATTTGTATTATCATTATTATTTTTTTTTGGGGGGGGGGGGGGGGGGGAGGGGGTCACGAAAAGATTGCGGGGACGCTTTTTTACTTGTTTGTCCTTGTTTTTCTACATAAGTTATGTTCTTTTAATTGTTTATATTGTTTTGCATTCGCGGATCATATCTTGAACATTGTATACACGCCCTCAGGCAACGAGGATAATGTTACCATGGTAACTGTCGAACCGGACGACTCCTCTACCACGTCATCGAGAGATACACCGACATCAGGGGCATCGACTAAAGACCCAGGTATACGTTCATAATATGATGCTAATTATTCATGTACT
>JBAMJV010014158.1:37500-38535 GCA_037951105.1 Echinarachnius parma
GTCTACGCCCGTGTACGTTTGTACAAAGATAATGTTTGTATTATGTATATTTATTGATTAATTGATTGATTGATTTATTGTCTCATTGATTCATTTTCCATTCGTTTATTAATTAACTACCTAACTAACTAATTTAATTGATTAATTGATTGATTGATTGATTTATTGTCTCATTGATTCATGTTCCATTCGTTAATTAATTAAATGACTAACTAACTAATTTAATTGATTACTGTATTTGTTTATTTATGTATGCATGAATTAAAGTTATTTAATTATGAATTAAATCATTAAATTGTCCATATTATAGACAACCGTTAAACCCCTTCATCCCGCCCTTCATAGAAATACACGTTGATGTAGTTTATATAATGGGGGGGGGGGGGGGGGGGGGGGGTGAATCGTCACTAGGTGGATTGAGTAGAAGTAAAACATACAAGTGCAATGGTTTGTTCGTTTGTACAAAGAGAATGTTTGTATAATGTATTTGTTATTGATTTATTGATTGGTTGATTGACAGTTTGATTTATTAATTTCCATTAATTTATTAATTAATCAACTAATTCATTCAATTGATTTAATTATTTGCTAATTTATGTATGCATGAATTAAGTACTATGTATTTATTTATGAATTCAATTATCAATTGTTCATACAGGGTTAATTAAATAAAAATGTCACGTCGATCTGAACATATGGCTAGGTGTGTATATTAGTCATGTTAGTAATCCATCGATATTTTACTTTATATGTATAATGGTTTGCATTGTATCCTATGACCGGGGTAATAATAGTGTAAAGCGCTATGAAACATTTATGTATTTAGCGCTATATAAGAAACTATATTATTAGTAGTATTACTTTGAATTCCCTTGAGTCATAATTCATTAGTCATGTCTACCAATTGTATGTGTTTATTTTAGGCCGAATTGGTGTTCGGATTGTAATGAAAAAATTAACATTAAGCATACATTTAAAACTGAATTTAGAGTATAAATCTTTCTGATTTGACAAGGACTTCTGGGGTGTTTTACA